>CAUYLG010078652.1:0-17553 GCA_963573385.1 Cacajao melanocephalus | reverse complement strand
AGCAGAACCCAGGGCAAGGGCCCACCTCATCCAGGTCTGAGGGCAGCACTGTCCAACTCTTTTTGTTTGTTTGTTTTGAGATGGGGTCTTTCTCTGTTGCCCAGGCTGGAGTGCAGTGGCATGATCTTGGCTCACTGCAACTGCTGCCTCCTGGGTTCAAGCAATTCTCTGCCTCAGCCTTCTGAGTAGCTGAGATTTCAGGTGCCTGCCACCACACCAAGCTAATTATTTGTATTTTTAGTAGAGACTGGGTTTCACCATCTTGGCCCAGCTGATCTTGAACTCCTGACCTTGTGATCCACCTGACTTGGCCTCCCAAAGTGCTGGGATTACAGGTGTGAGCCACTGAGGCTGGCCCCATCTAACTCTTTAACAGAAGAGTTCTTATGGCCAAATGTAAGCCCTCTGCAAAAACCTACTCTGCCCCTCACCAAATGTCTACTGAGTGGGACTGCTGGACTAGGTGCTGAGGGCTTCAGACACAAAGAAGCCAACAAGCCCACAGTCCCATCATTTCCAATTGAGATAAAGCAACAAAGGGCTGGAACAGAGCTCTCAGAGTCAGTAATAGGGGCACATCCTCAGGACAAGGCAAGGCCTCACAAAGGGGTAGCATTTAGGTGTTGTGGCTGTGCCTCTGTTTCTCCGGCTATAAAATGGGGTAGTTGGACTCATTTCCAGAGTTTTCCCGCCAGGACCATCCTGGAAATACTAGTCCAAAACTTAGGTAAGTTCCTTCCCTTTTCTGAGCCTGGCCTCAATCTTCCTGTCTACCATGGAGCAGAGGTTAGTGAGCTTTCTAAGCCCCTGGCCCCCACCGGCCCTGTACGTGGGAGTCCCAAGACTTGGTCTGGCCTGAGCCTGGTGTGCTGAGGATTGGCAGAGTCAGTGTGGCTGGAGCAGAGCAAGTGAGGACCAGGGTCATGGAGGCAGGGCTCTCGGAGGGGCTGGATGAGGTCACAGCACAAAGGCTCTGGCTGACACAAAGCATGGAGGGCAGAATAATGGCCCCCAAATATGCCCATGACCTTGTCAAAAGGAACTTTGCAGGTGTGGTTATTTTGCAAATGTGATTAAATTAAGGATATTGAGATGGGGAGACCATCCTGAATTATCTGGATGGGCACAACCTAATCACTCAGTCCCTATAAGAAACTGGCATGGGCAGGGCATGGTGGCTCACACCGTAATCCTAGCACTTTTGGAGGCCAAGACAGGCTGATCATGTGAGGCCAGGAGTTTGAGACCACCCTGGGCAACACAGTGAAACCCCATCTCTACTAAAAAAAATTAGCCGGGTGTGGTGGCATGTGCCTGTAATCCCAGCTACTAGGGAGGCTGAGGCTGCGGGAGAATTGCTTGAACCCAGGAGGTGGAGGTTGCAGTGAGCTGAGAACGTGCCACTGCACTCCAGCCTGAGTAATAGAAGGAGACTCTGTCTCAAAACCAAAACAAAAAAAGAAACAGGCATGGCCGGGCACAGTGGCCTGGCTCTGTGTGGTTTTGTGCTGTCTGGTTCCCAGACTGGCGCTCTTTGTCTCACAGGATGTTCTGGAGGTCAGAGTCTAAAACGGATTGCAGAACTACATTCTCTCTGGAGGCCCTAGGGGAGAATCCATCTTTTTTTTTGAGACACAGTCTCATTTTGTTGCCACGGCTGGTCTCAAGCTCCTGGCCTCAAGCAATCCTCCTGCCTTGGCCTTCTAAAGTGCTGGGATTACAGGCGTGAGCCACTGTGTCCAGCCACCTCTGCCAGCCTCTGAAGGCTGCCTGCATTCCTTGGCTCATGTCCCCACATCACTCTAATCTCTGCCTCTGTTGGCACATCTCTGACTCTGACCTTCATGCCTGTTTGTTTGTTTGCTTATTTATTTTTGAGACAGAGTCTCACTCTGTCACCCAGGCTGGAGTGTAATGGCGTGGTCTCGGCTCACTGCAACATCCGCCTCCCGGGTTCCAGCGATTCTCATGCCTCATCCTCCCTAGTAGCTGGGATTACAGGCATGCACCACCATGCCCAGCTAATTTTTGTATATTTAGAAGAGATGGGGTTTCACCATGTTGACCAGGCTGGTCTCAAACTCCTGACCTCCTCTGATCTGCCCACTTCGGCCTCCCATAGTGCTGGGATGACAGATGTGAGCCACCACTTGTGGCCTGCCCAGGCTTTTTTCTCTTTTTTAAAAAAATTGAGGAGAAATTAATGTAACATAAAATTGGTCACTTTAAAGTGCACAATTTAGTTACATTTAGTAAGTTCACAATGTTGTGTGATCACTATCTCCATCTACTTCTGAAATATTTTATTTTATTCTTTTTCTTTCTTTCTTTAGAGACAGGGTCTCACTCTGCTGCCCAGACTGGAGTGCAGTAGCGTGATCATGGCTCACTGCAGCCTTGACCTCCTGGGCTCAAGTGTCCTCCTACTTCAGGTTCTTGAGTAGTTGGGACTATAGGTACATGCCACCATGCCCAGTTATTTAGAAAAGACATTTTTTTTTTTTTTTGAACAGATAGGAGTCTCACTATGTTTCCCAGGCTGGTCTGGAACTCCTGGGCTCATGTAATGCTCTTGCCTCAGCCTTCCACAGTGCTGGGATTATAGGCATGAGCCATTTTGCCCAGCCCTGAAATATTTTCATAACCCCCCAAAAAAACCCCATACCCAATAAGCAGTCATTCCTTATTTTACCCTCTTCCCAACTCCTGACAACCACAATCCATAGATACCTTCCATACCTATGAATTTACTATTTCCCATAGGTTTTACTTTTATTGTAGTAAAATACGTGTAACATCAAATTTGCCAAGTTAACCATCTTTAAGTGTGCAATTCAGTGGCATTAAAGACACTCACAATGTTGTGTAACCATCACCACCATCTATTTCCAAAACCTTTCCATCATCCCAAACAGAACCTCTGTACCCATTAAGCAAAAACTTTTCTCCTCCTTCTCCTAGTACCTGGTAATTTCTTTTCTTTTCTTTTCTTTTCTTTTCTTTTCTTTTTTTTTTTTTTTTTTTTTGAGACAGAGTCTTATACTCGCTTCGCCTAGGCTGGAGTGCAGCGGCGTGATCATGGCACACTGTAACCTCCCCCTCCCGGGTTCAAACGATTCTGCTGCCTTAGCCTCCTGAGTAGCTGGGACTACAGGTGCATACCACCACGCCCAACAAATTTTTGTTGGCCAGGCTGGTCTTGAACTCCTGATTTCAAGTGATCCTCCTGCCTCAGCCTCCCAAAGTGCTGGGATTATAGGCATGAGCCCCTGTGCCCAGCTGCCCCTGGTAACTTCTAACCTACTTTCTGTCTCTCTGAATTTGCCTATGCTAGATTATTCTCAATATGTGGAATCATATAACATATGTCATTTTGTGTCTGACCTATTTCACACAGCATAATGTTTTCTAAGTTCATTCATGTTGTGGCATGTGTTAGAACTTGTTGGGTAATCATCACCACTATCTATTTCCAAAGTCTTTCCATCACCCCGAACAGAAACTCTATACCTATTAAGCAAAAACTTTCCTCCTCCTTCTCCTAGTACCTGGTAATTTCTTTACTTTTTTTCTTTTCTTTTCTTTTCTTTTCTTTTCTTTTCTTTTGAGACAGAGTCTCAGAGTCTCTGTTTTATGGCTGCAAAATATTCCATTGTGCATATACAGTACATATTGTTTAATCCATTCATCTTTGGATGGACACTTCGGTTCTTTTCACCTTTTGGCTATTGTGAATAATGTTGCTACAAACAATGGTTTTCAAGTATCTGTTTGAGTCCCTGTTTTCAATTATTTTGGGTTAACATCCAAATGGAATTAATTGCTGGATCATATAGTAATTCTATGTTTAACTTTTTTTTTTTGAGACGCAGTCTTGCTCTTGTTGCCCAGGCTGGAGTGCAATGGCACAATCTTGGCTCACTGCAACCTCCACCTCCTGGGTTCAAGCGGTTCTCCTGCCTCAGCCTCCCAAGTAGCTAGGCTTATAGGCACCTGCCATCACACCCAGCTATTTTTTGTATTTTTAGCAGAGACAGGGTTTCGCCATGTTGGTCAGACTGGTTTCAAACTCCTGGCCTCATGATCCACCCACCTCAGCCTCTCAAAGGGCTGGGATTATAGGTGTGAGCCACTGCACCCAGCCTCTATGCATAACTTTTTGAGGAACAACCAAAGTGTTTTCCATAGCAGCTGCACCATTTTACATTCCCACTAGCAATGTATAGGGGTTCCAATTTTCCCGCATCTTGCCAGAACTTATTTCCTTTTTAAAAAAATTATAGTCATCCTAGTAGGTGTGAACTGGTACCTCATTGTGGCTTGGATTTGCATTTTCCTGATGACTAATGATGTTGAGCATGTTTTCATGTGCTTATTGGCTGTCTGTATATCTTCTTTGGAGAAATGTCTATTTAAGTCCTTTGCCCATTTTATAATTGGGTTGTTTGTCATTTTTGTTGTTGAGCTCTAGGAATTCTTTATATATATATTCTAGATATTGAACCCTTAGCAGATATATGGTTTGTAAATATTTTCTCCCGTTCTGTCTCTATGGGGTTTCGGTAGTGTTTTTCTCCTCTTCCAGGAATGGGCACTTACTCACTTTTTCCTTCCGTATGAGCACTGATGGCCTCCCTTCCCCCCAGCATCCCCTGGCCTGTGAGCACCATAAAGAAAAGGAGTCCAAGGCTGGGCGTGGTGGCTCATGCCTGTAATCCCTTGAGAGGCCAAGGTGGGCAGATTACTTGAGGTCAGAAGTTCGAGACCACCCTGGCCAATATGGCGAAACTCCGTCTCTACTAAAAAATACAAAACTTAGCCGGACATGGTGGCTCACCCCTGTAATAATTCCAGCTACTTGGGAGGCAGAGGCAGGAGAATCATTTGAATCTGGGAGGTGGAGGATGCAATGAGCTGAGATCGTGCCACTACACTCCAACCAACCAACCAACCAACCAGGAGTCCATGTACTCTAACTTTCCTGAGAGCAGGGGCTGGTTCTCATCTGCGGGCAGAGGAATGAGAACGGCTCTGGAAATGGATGCACAGTGGATGCTGTAATGGCCACCCAGGTCCCCCCTGCACTGAGGCACTCACACCCCCAGCTGCCAAGAACATTGGCTGCTGACAATTTACAGCCAAGTTCCTGCTAGGAGCTGCTCAAGCTGCCTCACCCAAGATGCCAGACTCGGATCTCTGTTTCCTTGACATTTTGCCCTGGAAGTCTGACAGGTCCAAGATAGAGCACTCAATCTCCTGTCTACCCTGACCTGCTCCACCCACAGTCTGTCCTTACGCTCCTTCCTCAGGGGCACCCTGCATCCAATAACTGGTCAATGTTTGGGTACCAAGGTGTGGCTCCCTTGCCCCAGTTCAGAACAACCCTAAAGGGCCATCCCAGTTCCAGAGCTCCCCATGGGATTCACGGAGGCCTCTGTTGTGCTGTATCAAGGTTCAACTCTTCCTTCTGCCCAGTCCTGTCCCTTCACCTGTCACAGGTGTTCCGAAAAGACTTCCGAGGAAAATTCTGCATGGAAACCTGAGTCTGTTTCCTGGGGAAGCTGACCTGAGACAGGACAGAACTGGATTCTACTCCTTTCCCTCCTCACTGCAGGACACTTGGTGATTCAGTCATTCCTCCTGAGCCTCAGTTTCCTCTTCTATAACATGGGGATAATAATCCTTACTTTTTTGAGATGGAGTCTCACTCTGTTGGCCAGGCTGGAGTGCAGTGGTGCAATCTCAGCTCACTGCAACCTCTGCCTCCCAGGTTCAAGCAATTTTTCTGCCTCAGCCTCTCTAATAGCTGGGATTACAGGTGCCTACCACCATGCCTGGCTAATTTTTATATTTTTAGTAGAGATGGGGTTTCACCATTGGCCAGGCTGGTCTCAAACTCCTGACCTCAAGTGATCCGCCTGTCTTAGCCTCCCAAAGTGCTAGGATTACAGGCATGAGCCACTGCGCCTGGCTCCTTGAATTTAAATTCTAATCCTGCTATGTGCTGTGACCTCGAACTGGTCCCTTCCCTCTTCTGTGCCTCAGTTTCCTCCTCTGGGCAGGGGTGGGATTTGAGTGAGGATGATCTGAGTGTCTGGTCACCCTGACTCCTCTGAGCTCCCTTAGTCAGGGTTCCTGGCCCACTGGGTGCCAGGCCCTCAGCAACCCAGCATCCAGGGTGGCAGGATCCTTACTTTGGGGAGGTCTTAAAATAGGCAGGCCTTGCCCTTGCAGGGGGAAGCAGCTGGCTGCCTCGAGCTGTCTTTGTCAATGAGCTATACTTAGGCCCATCTGGGTGCCCATAATTACCGCTCATTAATATAAGCCTCATTGCCCTCATGGAAACATGCAGGGCCCAGCAAAGCTGCTGCCTCCCTGGGAACTTCCCTGCTCCACCATGCCTCTGTGTCTGCAGCTGCTACCCCCCACATACCAGAGTGGGACCTCCCTGCCCTACCTCACCTCATCGTGGTGCCATAGTGGGCCTGTAAGCATGGGAGAGATAATTAGGGACAAGGCCAGGAACAGGACCCAGCATGGCTCTTCCTGATGCAAAACTTGCCTGACTGCATCATTCCCTTAAACCAAAACCTTCTGTGAATCCTTCTTCCCGCCCCCCAGTCCACCCTGATTGGTGTGGCAATCAAGACCCTCACTGATCTAACCCTAAATGCTTTTTCATTACCAATCCCATTTCCTTTCTTCACAGCCCTTCCCTTTAACCAGCCAGGATCCCTTATAATTCCTCATTCATATCTTCTATATTTGCTGCTACCAGAAAGCCTACTTCTGTGTAAGGTTGCATTAACAGAGGTAGAGAGCCTAAGTGAGGGGAGGGGTGGTCCTGCTCAATGCTGAGTTAGGTGATGAAGGCTTAGAAATGAAATGAGGTCGGCCAGGCGAGATGGCTTACGGGAGGCCGAGGTGGGCGGATCACCAGGTCAGGAGTTCGAGACCAGCCTGACCAACATGATGAAACCCTGTCTCTATTAAAAAATAATAATAATAAAAAAAAAAGAAAAAAATAGAAATGAAGTGAGGTGGAATGGCCGAACATTCTGGGGATGTATAGAGCAGTCCATGGAGGACACAGCCTCTGCCTTAGACCTCTGAAGGGATGATGTATGGAAGGGGAAAGATGAGTTCTGTGGGGGCCCCCAAGGCCTTGCTGCTGCCTGGGGTGGGGTGAAGGTAGAGTGGCTGGCTGTGTTGAGCCGTGGCTTTGTCTTTGGGCACCCTTCCCACACTCCTCCCACACCTTTCATACCTGCTCCGGCTCTTACTGGCTTCTCTCCTCTGACGTCTAAACACTAGGGGACTCCGGTGCTCTTCGCCTCGCTCTAACACATCCTCTCCCGCGCTGATCTCATCCTGACTCGTGGCTTTAAACACCACTTATCTGACAACTCCCGAATTTACATCTTCCGCCCAATCTCTCTCTCAGACGCCAGACTCGGATCTCTAACTGCCTCCTTGACATCTTGCCCTGGATGTCTGACAGGTCTAAGACAGAACACTCCATCTCTCACCCACCCTGACCTGCTCCGCCCACAGCCTGCCTGACTCCACTCAAGACAACACCACCCTCCTGCTTGCTCAGGTCAGAAGCCGGGAAGTACTGTTGACTCCTCTTTCACTACCCCTGCATCCCATTCAACAGCACATACTTTAAAAACAAGTCTCCCTTTCACATCTCCCCAGAGTTCCTCCACTTACCTACCACCTTCACAGCCCTGCCCCAGGCCAAGTCCCCACTGTCTCTCACTTAGATGACCACTGTTCAGGTCCATTCAAAGACTCCCATGGCCCTGGGACTAAAACCTAGTCTTTTTTTTTGGAGACAGAGTTTCACTCTTTTTTTTTTGAGACAGAGTCTCACTCTGTCACCAGGCGCCAGGCTGGAGTGCAGTGGTGTAATCTTGGCTCACCGTAACCTCCACCCCCCTGGTTTCAAGTAATTCTCCTGCCTCAGCCTCCCGAGTAGATGGGATTACAGGTATGCACCACCACACCTGGCTAATTTTGTATTTTTAGTAGAGACAGGGTTTCTCCATGTTGGTCAGGCTGGTCTTGAACTCCCAACCTCTGGTTATCCATCTGCCTTGGCCTCCCAAAGTGCTGGGATTACAGGCGTGAGCCACCATGTCCGCCTTTTTGTCTTTTTTTTTTTTTTTTTGAGACAGATTTTCGCTCTGTCGCCGGGGCTAGCATGCAGCAGTGCAATCCTGGCTCACTGCAACCTCTGCCTCCCAGGTTCAAGCGATTCTCCTGTCTCAGCCTCCCAAATAACTGGGATTAAAAGTGCATGCTACCATGCCCAGCTAATTTTTTTGTATTCTTAGTAGAGACAGGGTTTCACTATGTTGGCCAGGCTGATCTCAAACTTCTGACTTCAGGCCATGGTTTCCAACAAAAAATATGTATCACCTCAACCTGAACTTGCTTCGGCCTCCCAAAGTGCTAGGACTGCAGGCGTGAGCCACCACACCGGCCCCTAGTCTTCTTTATTGTGTTTTGTTGTTGTTGTTGTTGTTGTTATTTTTTTTTTGGTGACAGAGTCTTGCTCTGTCACCCAGGCTGGAGTGCAGTGGCACCATCTCGGCTCACTGCAACCTCCGCATCCTGGGTTTAAGCAATTCTCCTGCCTCAGCCTCCCGAGTAGCTGGGATTACAGGCGCCCACCACCACGCCTGGCTATTTTTTTGTATTTTTAGTAGAGACGGGGTTTCACCATGTTAGCCAGGCTGGTCTCAATCTCCGGACCTCATGATCCGCCCGCCTCGGCCTCCCAAAGTGCTGGGATTACAGGCGTGAGCCACCGCGCCCAGACCGCCTTCTTTATTAGTATTATTTTTTGAAATAGGGTCTTGCTGTGTGTGTGTTTCCCACCCCCGGCCAGAGTGCAATTCATGGCTCACTGTAGCCTTGACCTCCTGGGCTCAAGAGATTCTCCAGTCTCAGCCTCCTGAGTAGCTGGGACTACAGCTGTGCACCACCATGTACAGCTAGTAATTTTTGTATTTTTTGTAGAGACGAGGTTTCCCTATGTTGTCCAGGCCAGTCTTGAACTCCTGGGCTCAAGTGATCTGCCCGGTTGGCCTCTCAAAGTGCTAGGATTACAGGTGTGGGCCACCGCACCAGGCCTAAAAACCAGTCTTCTTCTGGCTTTCCCAGTCTAAGTTCCTGCCCCTCTTCCCTTGGGTCTTCATTCTGTTCTTGGGACATGGATGGTTTGCTCCTGCTTTTGCCCTGCCTGCTCCAGCTGCCTGGAGTGCTTTTCCCTCCTGTGTCCACACAATGCCCCCTTACTTCATCCAGGGCTCAGCTCGCAGGCCACCTCCACTGAGAGGTGATCCCTAACCACACCATCTAAAGCAGCTCCTCACCTGCCTGCCCCTCTCTGCTGTCTTGCCTGGATGTATGCCCAAAGCAGCCTGCGGGCTGGAACAGCAAGGACAGACTTCTACCACTGCTGTGCCACCAGCATCCAGCACAGGGCCTGGATGTGCATAAAGATTGTGTTGAATGAAAGAGTGGTGGAAGGCTTGAGGATGCCAAGAAACGATGCAGAAAGTGAGGCAGCTACAGGGTAGTAAGTTTTCCATTCAAGCCAATCAGGCTAGTGGAGAGAGCTGTGTGTGATCTTTTTTGAGTGCTTCCTGTGTACCAGGTGCTTCACATATGTGAGCTCATTTAATCCTCACTACAACTCCTGATGGGAATGCTGCGGCCACCATGGCAGCCAGCCTCCAAGATACACCTTAGTGGTCCCCACCTCCTGGAGTCCCATCCTTGTGTATACACCTCTCAACATGAGCAGGGTTGATCTGTGTCACCAAAAGGACATTGTGGAGATGAATGAGTGTGACCTCTGAGGCTAGGTCAGGAAAGACACTGCAGCTTCTGCTTTGCTCCCTTGGAGAAGTTAGCCGCATGTTGTGAGGACACTCAAGTAGCCCTAAGGAGAAGGCCATGTGGAAGGAACTGAGGCTTTCTGCTAAGAGCCAGCATTAACTTGCCAGCCCTGTGAGTAAGCCACCTTAGAAGGGGACCCTCCAGCCCCAGTTAGGACTTCAGATGGTGGCAGCCCCAGCTGACAACTTGACTGCATCTCATGAAAGTCCCTGAGCCGTTAACTGATTCCTGACCCCTAGAAACTCTGTGAGATGATACATATTTATTGTTAGAAACCATGGCCAAGTTTTGGGGTGATTTGCTATGCAGAAATAGGTCACTGAAGGCCAAGTGTGGTGGCTCACACCTGTAATCCCAGCACTTTGGGCTAAGCAAGAAGATCACTTGAAGCCAGGAGTTCAAAACCAGCCTGGGCAACATAACGAGACCCCATCTCTACAAAATAAAGCATAAATTAGCTGGGTGTAGTGGCACACAGCTGTAGTCCCAGCTGTTCAGAAGGATGAGGTGAGAGGATTGCTTGAGCCCAGGAGGTCAAGACTGCCGTGAGCCATGATTGTGCCACTGCCTTCCAATCTAGTTGACAAGAGTGAGACCCTAGCTCGAAAAGAAAGAAATAGGTCATGAATTCACCCATGTTAGAGAAGAAGTAGCAGCTCAATGGCTGAAGTCACCTCGCTAGGCCCCACATCCAGGAGAGGGTGGCGCTGGGTACAAATCTGAGTCTGATTGTTGAGTCCACATTCCATGGCCCTGCCCACCAGGCTGAGTTGAGATTCCAGGATTGTTTTAATCTAAGACAGCTTCCTAATCCTGATGTATTCAAGGTCTGAATTGTTTCCAGCCTAAGTTCGTGTCCATAGCAACTGTCTGAAAAGCATGACATTCAATCAACTAGTTGTTTGGTCAAAAAGATAGCAGGCCATGGCTGCTGGGGATGTGTGACGACACTGCTCCCACCTCGGGCCCCTCCTCCACTTGAAGACAACCGTGAGAAGTGAATTCCTGGGCCCATCCTGACAGTGAACTCTGAACACAGGGCCCAGGATGTGGATGCCACAGCTCCCTAGGGGGTCGGGACTAGGTAGGGACAGGGCTGCTTACTCAGCCTCTCTGTGACCCCACCCCACTGAAACCTGCCTGGCCTCAGCTGAGACTATGGGTCACAGAGGCTCCATACACAGCACTCATCTTTGTGTGGTAGACACAGAAAGGATAAGAAAACACAGACCTAAGAACTGAAGGCTTCTAGACCCTCAGAACAAAGGGACTACAGAGATGGAACTAGAGTTGTCTTTTAAAAACCCCAAATGAGACCGGGCACGATGGTTCACGCCTGTAATCCCAGCACTTTGGGAGGCTGAGGTGGGCGGATCACGAGATCAAGAGATCGAGACCATCCTGGCCAACATGGGGAAACCCTGTCTCTACTAGAAATACAAAAATTATCTGGGCATGGTGGCATGCGCCTGTAGTCCCAGCTACTCAGGAGGCTGAGGCAGAAGGATCAATTGAACCTGGGAGGCGGAGGTTGCAGTGAGCCGAGACTGCGCCACTGCATTCCAGCCTGGCGACAGAGCAAGACTCCGTCTCAGGAAAAAAACAAACAAGCAAACGAAAAAGAACAACCAAATGGGCAGGGCCCACTCACATTTTGGGAGGCTGAGGTGAGTGGATCACGAGATCAGGAGTTTGAGACCAGCCTGGCCAACATAGTGAAACGCTGTCTCTACTAAAAATAGAAAAAATTAGCTGGGCCTGATGGTGGGTGCCTGTAATCCCACCTACTTGGGAGGCTGAGGCAGGAGAATTGCTGGAACTGGGAGGCGGAGGTTGCACTGAGCTAAGATTGTGCCATTGCACTCCAGCCTGGGTGACAAGAGTGAGATTTCATCTCTAAATAAATAAATAAATAAGTATTTAAAAACAAAACAAAAAAACAAGTGAGGCCGGGCACAGTGGCTCACACTTGTAATCCCAGCACTTTGGGAGGCCAAGGTGGGTGGATCACCTGAGGTCAGGCGTTCAAGACCAGCCTGGCCAACATGGTGAAACCTTGTCTCTACTAAAAATACAAAAATTAGCCAGACGTGGTGCCACTCCCTGTGCTGGCCTCAGGGGAGGTTGAGTACGACCCTACCCTTGCAGATAGTGTATATGTGCATGCAGCATGGAGGCTGGGAATGTGGCTCTGCAGCCAGCCTCCTCGAGTTTGAATCCTGGTGCTGACATTTACTTGCTGTGTGACATTGAGCCACTAACTTAACCTTCCTGAGCCCCAGTGTCCTTAAAGCGTTGTTGGGAGAAATCAATGAGTTAACACAGTCAGATGGCTCTCAGCACAGCAGCTGGCATACAGCAAATACACAAGTACTGCTGTTACTAACCCTAACAATGAGACGCACTTACAAGAGGAGGTCAGGGTGTTAGAGGAAGTGTGAGCTCTATAGCCAGACAGTGCTGGGCACTGTCTCTGTTTAGCCATCTAGAAGTTCAGAGAGGGACTGAGATTTGGCCCAGTCACACAGCATATTGGTGGCAGCTGCAATTTGTACCCAGACCTCTGGACTCCTAGGCTGGGATCTCTGGAGGTTTTTTTGTCTTTTTTTTTTTTTTTTTGAGACAGAGTCTCACTGTCACCCAGGCTGGAGTGCAGTGGCACAACCTTGGCTCACTGCAACCTCCACCTCCAGGTTCAAGCAATTCTTGTGCCTCCACCTCCCAAGTAGCTGGGATTACAGGCATGTGCCACCATGCTTGGCTAATTTTTGTATTTTTAGTAGAGACGGGGTTTCACCATGTTGACCAGGCTGGTCTCAAACTCCTGGCCTCAGGTGATCCACCTGCCTTGGCCTCCCAAAGTGCTGGGATTACAGGCATGAGCCACTGTACCCAGCCCTCTCTGGAGGTTTTGAACCAACAAAGGTTGGGTGTATTCTGGGCTGTGAGCTCTTTCTGCATGGCCCTCATCTCTCCTTGTCTTCCCAGAGCACAACTGTCTAGACCTGCTCTAAACATATGATTAAACTTAAATAGAATGAAATTTAAAATTTCAGTTGCATTTGCCACATTTCAAGTGGTCAATGTCCACAAATGGCTAGTGGCCACCCTGTGGACAGTGCAGATACAGACCATTTCCATCAGCACAGACAGTTCTTCCTAGGCAGCACTGGCCTAGAACTTGATCATCGCATGTCAGTGTTCTCCATGAGGCTTACATGGAACTGGAGGGGGACAGGAACAGAGCCTCTGCCCTCCGGAGCCCCCATGGAATACTCTCTAAAGCCTATGGGTTGTGGGATGTCACTCAGCCCTAAACCTGTCATGTCTGGTCCAACTCTCTCATGCTCCACTTTGCTAACTGGGCTCAGGCAGGGGCTGACACTTCCCAAGGTCACACAGCAGGTGGAGGCTGCTGAGGGCTCAGTTCTTCTGACTCTGAGCTTTCTGCATACTCAGGCTGGAGAATCAGCAGCCTGGCCACACTTGGCAGAGGTGCTGGTCAACAGAAATGAGTTTTTGCTGATGAATTAATACCAAAAACCACCCCGGGATGGACATTCCTGGGGTCTTGCAGAAGAGCTGGTGAGGGACAGCTGGCCACAGCCGCAGGGCAGGCACCAGTCAGCCCTAGAGACACCTCTCCAGGTCACCAATGGGACAACTCTAGGGCTGGGAAGGGGTCCAGGGCAGGCACTGATCTTTCCCCCTTCCCATTCCAGCATGGTCTAGATGGACCTCGATCACCCCCTTGGCTGCCACTTTCAAGCAGTATTTATTGTGCTTGTGGGGGCTGGGCCCCCAGTGCTGGCTAACTCACCTTGTGACCTCAGGCAAATCACCTTTTCCATCTCAGTTTTCTCCATTTGAAACTGGAGATGATTATCCCAAAGGTGTGGGGCTCTTGTGAGGAAAATAGGACCAGCTGGATGGGAATGCACTTGTAAACCAGGCATCCCTAAAGGGGGAAGAGAACAGGTCTGGACCTTATCTGACTTGGGTACAAATCCCATTCCACATCTTCTTCATGGTGTGACCCTATGCAGGTCAGCTGGCCTCTCTGAGCCTTGGTTTCTTAACCTGGGAAGCATGTATCAGACACTTCACTGCCATATAATGGAATATTACTCTGCCATAAGGAATGACGTTCTGATCCATGCCTCAGCAGGGATGAACCTCCAAAACATGCTCAGCGTAAGAAGCCAGAAGCAAAAGCCATGTAAGGTAGGACTTTACATGGCTTTTATATGAAATGTCCAGAACAGGCAAATCCATAGGAACTAAAAGTGAATTAGTAGTTGCCAGGGGATGGGATGACAGAGGAATTGGGAGCAACTACTCCAGGGGTGATGAAAGAGTTCTGGAATAAGGCTGTGTGGTGGCTCACGCCTGTAATCCCAGCACTTTGGGAGGCTGAGGTGGGTGGATCATCTGAAGTTGGGAGTTCCAGACCAGCCTGGCCAACATGACGAAACCCTGTATCTACTAAAAATACAAAAAAAAGCTGGGCATGGTGGCACATGCCTGTAATCCCAGCTACTCAGAAGGCTAGGGCACGAGAATCGCTTAAACCCAGGAGGCAGAGGTTGCAGTGCCCCAATAAAATATCACTGTACTCAAAAAAAAAAAAAAAAAAAAAGGTTCTGGAATAAACTGGAATAAATAGTGGTGATGGCTGTACAGCACTGTGAATATACTTAATGCCACTGAATTGTAACTCTACAATGGTTTAAATGGACAATTAAAAAAATTTTTTTAACTTAGAAAAGAAATGTAAGATTTAATCCAACCTGTCATACTAAAACGGCCAATTTTATATGTGTTCTACCTCAATTTTAAAAAGCATTTCACCTGGAGGGTGTATCTGTAAGCTCCAGTACGAGTGTGTACAGAGAGCACCCTGTAAAGTTTCTAGTAGGTGCTCAATAAAGAAGAGCTGTGGTTGTTACAGGGACTCCCAAAACTCTTGTGAATCAAGACCTTTTCAGAGCTTACTGATCAAGTGCTTCCTACATACACATAAGCACTTTGTTTGGATGATCTTTTTGAATCCTCAAATCAGCCTTACAAAGGAGGTCTCATTGTTGGTCCCATTTTATAGAGAGAGAACAGAGGCACAGAGTGAAATGATTTATACAAGGTCACACAGATGTCAGAGCTGGAATTTGAACCCAGGCAGTTTCGCTCCAGAGCCCATGCCAGCAATGAGCTTCCTGTGCTGCTTCTCAGCTCTCAGGAGACAATGTTCAGTTGGCCACCACCTCACAGAACCCTGAACCTGGGCCATGCTCAGGGGACACAGCTTCTAACTGTGGGGTCACCAAAACCTTCCTCTGACAGGCTGGGAGATGACTCTTAGGGGAGGGCTGAGCAAAGGCTGTCCATGCTGCCCTGCCCTCCAGCCCCAAAGCTCTGTGTGAGGCAGGCAGATTCTGGAGGCCACCTGCCTTGGCCTGTTTCATTCCGGCCCCCACTGGGGAACCATCCTAGAAGGTCATGCTGGCAAACAGCAGAACAAAATGGTCAGAATGCAGCGATTGTGATTACCAGCACATTTAATTCAATTCTTCCAACATTTATGGGGCCTGCTCTGTGACTCAGATGGTCCCAGCCCTTAAAGAGCTTGTGGACAAGTGGAGGAGGCAGAAATACACACAGCACTTGGACAACACATAAAAATAAATCCCAGAGTGTCGAAGCCAGGGTGTGCAGCCCAGTGAAGAGAGAGATTAATACTCACTGGGGTACCAGGAAGGGTCCTCAGAGGAGGTGCCATTTCAGCCAGATCTCTGAGGACAAGTAAGATTTCAACAGACAAAAGTACAGAGACAAGCATTTCATAAAAGAAGATAAGCAGAGACAAAATCATGGCCAAAGGCGAGGAATTAAGGGAGTGCTGGAGACAGCAAACTGTCCATGTGGTGGGCGTGGGCTTTGAGGGGGACAGGGAAGTAGATGCCTGGGCTCAGATCATGGAGGGCCTTGATGCCCCCTGCCCCTCTAGGAACTCTGGTTTAAACTGTAGGCCATCACCCATCAAAATAGAGGAGACCCCCAAAGGCCATGGGTGCCAGCAATTTTACTTCTAGGAATTACCAGCAGCCTTGCCTTATGCACATAGGAAATAATGGGTGTGTGGGGCCTTTCCTGGAGTCAGATGCGCTACCATTGCGCCACGAGGTCACCGTGGGGCCTTTCCTGACATATGATTTGTATTAGCAAAGGCCTGGAAACATCCCAAATGGCTGTCCATGAGGAGACCAGGTAAATGATCACTGTCAAAAAGAATAAGGCAGCACTGAGTGTACTGGCATGGAAAACTCTCCAAAGGTACCGTGAAGTGAAAACAGCAAGGGGCAGAACAGGGTTAAGGCATCTGTCTTGATTTGAGTTCTCTGAGAAGCAGACTCTTAGATAGGAATTTGAATCTGAGGCTGGGCTCACATGTGTAATCCCAGCACTTCGGAAGGCTGAGATGGGTGGATCACCTGAGGTCAGGAGTTTGAGAACAGCCTGGCCAATATGGTGAAACCCCATTTCTACTAAAAATACAAAAATTAGCCAGGTGTGGTGGTGTGTGCCTGCAGTCCCAGCTACTCGGAGGCTGAGGCAAAAGAATTGTTTGAACCCAGGAGGCAGAAGTTGCAGTGAGCTGAGATCATGCCAGTGCGTTCCAGCCTGGGCAATAGAAGAAGACTGCGTCTCAAAAGACCAAAACAAAACAAAACAAAAAAAGAATCTGAATCTCTTTGGGAGGTGATCTCAGGAAGTACAGTGTGTGAATGGGGACACAAGAATAGCCAATGAAGGCTGCACAACCTCGCTGTGGGCACCCAGGCTCAACCCAGCTAGGAAATCTGCTGATATGGTTTGGATGTTTGTCCCTTCCAAATCTCATGTTGGAATGTCATCCCCAGTGTTGGAGGTGGGGGTCTGGTGGGAGGTGTTTGGATCGTGGGGGCAGATCCCTCATGAATGGCTTAGCACCATTCCTGTGGTGATGAGTGAATTCTCACTCTGGTAATTCACTGGAGATCTGGCTGTTTAAAAGGGTGGCACCTCCCCTATCCCCCTTGTTCCCTCTCTTGCCATGTGACACTGCCTGCTCTCCCTTCACTTTCAGCCGTTTGGAAGCTTCCTGAGACCCTCACCAGAAGCAGATGCTGGAGCTATGCTTGTATACCTTGCAGAACTGTGAGCCAATTAAAACCCTTTCCTTTCCTTTTTCCTTTCCTTTCCTTTTTCCTTTCCTTTCCTTTCCTTTCCTTTTTCCTTTCCTTTCCTTTCCTTTCCTTTTTCCTTTCCTTTCCTTTCCTTTCCTTTCCTTTCCTTTCCTTTCCTTTCCTTTCCTTTCCTTTCCCTTTCTTTCTTTCTTTCTTTCTTTCTTTCTTTCTTTCTTTCTTTTTCTTTCTTTCTTTCTCTCTTTCTTTCTTTCTTTCTTTCTTTCTTTCTTTCTTTCTTTCTTTCTTTCTCTCTCTCTTTCCCTTCCTTCCTTCCTTCTTTCTTTCTTTCTTTCTTTCTTTCTTTCTTTCTTTCTTTCTTCTTTCTTTCTTTCTTTCTTTCTTTCTTTCTTTCTTTCTTTCTTTCTTTCTTTCTCTTTCTCTCTCTCTCCCTCTCTTTCTTTCTTTCTTTCTTTCT
>CAUYLG010078651.1:0-45359 GCA_963573385.1 Cacajao melanocephalus | reverse complement strand
TTTTTTTACATTGCAAAATTATATAAAAATTTGTTAAAAATGTTTTTTTTTTTTTTTTATTTTTTTTTTTTTTTCCCCTTCTATTTTTTTATAATTTAAAAAAAAAAAAAAAAA
Organism: Cacajao melanocephalus; assembly: GCA_963573385.1. Classification (NCBI taxonomy): domain Eukaryota; kingdom Metazoa; phylum Chordata; class Mammalia; order Primates; family Pitheciidae; genus Cacajao; species Cacajao melanocephalus. The sequence continues at coordinate 45,245 of CAUYLG010078651.1, read as the reverse complement.
AAAAAAAAAAAAAAAAAAAAAAGCCCACAGAAACTTGAAGCATTATATGTGAAATTTACTAAACTAGAAATAAGGAGAAGTGAAAACAGTACCCCAAGAAAGTCTCAGAAGACTGATAACACCAGATGAAGAAACCCTTGCTTTACCTCAACTCCAGCAATAATTAAACTGAGAGAAAATATCATGGTAACTTATTTTAAAACATAAATCAATTTTACTAGAACCAGGCCAAATCAATGTCTTTGAGAAGCTATAGGGTCTTGGGTCAAATTACTGGGGGTGGGCATGGTACTTTTTCTTAAATACACTTAAAATTGAAAGGATCACTCCGATTATGAAGTCCGAGTTTTTCTTTCTAACCCTTCCGTGGCACATCAGTGTATTTGGTGGAAAACACATTCCTCAGACCCCAGGAGAGGCCAACTTGTCCTATTTAACTTGTGCTGTGCTTTTTTATAATAGCAACTCAAGACCGAAACATCTGGAAAAATACCATGACAGAGCTGGTGGGATCAAAGACCAAAGTGAAATGGTCTATTGTTAATTTCCAGGAACTGACACAGAGTGCAGAGTGAAATACCTCAGTTGGGCATGAATCCCATTGGATTTCTGAAAAGCTTGCATATTTCTATACTCCCTCAGCAGATAACTGAAGGAAAAATAGTTCAGCAAAGTTGAGGAAAAATATTCTTTGTGCATGTGTATGCACATGCATATGTATACACACATACATGCCAAAGAACTCAGGTCTGTATGCAACCTGTTAATAGTGTATTCCTCTGCTGGCAAAGACAACTTTCCATAAAAATACTGAAAAAGACAAAAGCAAGCTGAAGACACACTTAAGTCCTTCATGATGTGAAACTAAGAACTGTGCTTGCAAAGAAGCAACCTGGTCTCCCACCAGACTGAATTCCAGGGGGCAATGGATTTCTGGTATACCTTAGCTCCACTCACCAGCTGGGGCAGTGTCTGGCACATAGTTTTGCAGTAACTGAAGGTGTACTTGATGAAGGGCTAATGAATGCATAAATGAATGGGAGAATAAATAGAACAAGCAGCAATCTTCATAGTCTCAGTACTGAATTCAAAGTGAGAAGTTCTACACCTTGAATCTTTTCAAGCCTTTCCCATTTGCAGCCAGTTTGCCTCCTTGAACTTTGTTCATTATATTACAAAGAAAGAAAACAATACTTACCTACCTTGAGTAGACACTTGATGCTTAGGTATTTACAGAATTAGGACTAGAAAGACTCTTCGGTCATTACCTCTATTTCTCTGTCCATAGCAAGTGTATAATGGCAGACAGAATGGATGTGAATTGAAGAAATGTCCAAGAAATGAGATTATGCAGTCTCCTTGGGTAACAACTGGAGTTAGAGCACTAAGCAAATGAAAATTGCAACAGAAATGGTAAAGAAAATTAATAGGAACTGAAGTCTTTGATGAGAGTAAGAGTAGTAAGACTATTTGGGGAAAAATAATCTGAACAATTTGAATTGGGTTCTATGACTCAATGATCAAGCCCTAGAATATAAACACCAGGAAGGCTTTATCTTTATTCATTTTTTTGTTCATTAATGTATCCCAAGGGTCTAGAACAACACCAGACATATTACAGATGCTTAGCACATGTTTGTGGAATGAATAAACCTTATTATGTTTAAAAAAAAGAGGGGAGGTATGAAACTCCATTATATTAGTCCAATTCATTCTCCAGTTTGTTTACTCTATATTTCTCCCCACTGTGGTACCACACAATGATACTTTTGATCATACAGTTTAAAGGACAAAGAGATAGAGAATAAAATGTCTTTTCCCTTCCCCTACCTTGAGCTCCTTTTCCATACAACCTCTGAATATTTGGGGAATAAAGTCAAAAGTCTGCAGCTGGAGACCAGTAGGATCAATTTCGTGTACTTAATGTGTGAATGCATTATGTAACAGCAAGAGAAAAGAGAAAGTTCTAGCTTTCTCTCTTTTACGGTTTGTGTGAACATAAATACGAGAAAGTTATAAAGTAATTGTGCAGTTTTTTAAACATTTATAATTCTGATGTCAGAGGGGTAGAAATAATTTGTAAATGGCATGCAAAGCAAATTTGCCTCCTAAAGTTGTTAAAACCTGAGTTCTGTGAGTCCCAACGCCTATTTTTATCTTCTGTTGCATAATAGGCATATGAACATTTGTCGTAGCTACTTTAGTAACAAATACACTTTGTACAATCACATAGGGTGTTTTCTTAAACGTAAACATGTTTTGTTTTAAAATGCCATCTGCAAATTCTAGCCTGCGTATACATTTAGGTTAGTACAAGTTTAGAAGAGCTCAAAGGTGTAGGGAGACTCCTCTTAACTCCAGGAAGAAACCAAAGCGGAACAGGCCAAGCTGCGTTTATTACGCTTTTTACCAGTGTCCACTGTCCTTTCTCTTCTTTGAAAGCATCCTGACTTATTCATATCCCTCTTGAGACAGAACAAGACTGGACTTCAGCAAAAAAGACTAACTACCCAAGTTTTTTCCCAAAGGCACTCTCGGTTAACATACATGTTGCAGAAGAATCTGTGTGAAGCCCTCAACTGCTCTGACTTGTGTGCCCCAGAAGCTAAATTAGGTCACAGCAGCTGCATAATATTAAATGAGGCAGGGGCAGCCGGAGCAACTCTATGAAAAGCTGACATTCCTCAAAGCATGAATTGGAAGCCAAAGTGAGAGTTTTTGTTTTGCCTTTTGAAAATATACCTATTTCCCACTAACATTTAACTAACAGCTCCTCTAACTGTCCACCCCCTCAAGAGAGAAAAGAGAAGGAGGGAAGGAGTCACATCAAGGACCAATTTTCCTTAGGCAAAATTCTTCCCTGTTAGCCATTCTGCAAAAGTTCATTAGCTGAATAAACCATTCTCCACAGACCTCATCTTTATTCCTCTCTTCTTTCCCCTCCCCACTTCTTTTTAACCTTTCAGCACAGAATTAAGTCTTTGTGATATTCAGCACATCAATGAACTCACCCAGCTAGGCGGAGCTCCTGGGCCGGGGCAGGGGTGACTTTGTGGGCTGCATTCCAATTTACTGAGGTGGTGACAAGGAGACCCAGCCCCAGCCCTCCAATGGGCCCTGTGTCTGAGTATGATTCATAACACAAACATGTTTAGAAAGTGAAAGAAAGGAAGAAAGGAGCATGGGATTTGAAGTCATTGAGTCAGTATTGTTGCAAGATTTAGAGCATTCAGTGGGGAGAGAAAGAGAATTAGTCTTGTGTCCTAGCACCCAACCCACAGACAGATCTGCATCAAAAGAAGGCATTTCACATCTTCTAAGATAAGCTCAAATGAAAACCAAACCAAACAAACCCTACATCTACTCTTCCCACTCCACCATCCCACTCCCACCCTGCTCTGGCAAAATAAATGAATGAATGAAATAAGTAAGTCATTTTTGACAATGGTCAATCTTACTTATATGTTTTTGTTTACGAATACTGTGGTATGTATGCCAAATTAGCTGCTAATTCTTTTTCATGAGATTTGAAAAAATGCTGCAGGGATTTTTAAATATTCAATGAACTTAAAGAACAAATGAGTCTAATAGATTCAAAACAAAATGATTGCCTAGAAGTATGCTCTGATTCCTAAAATAAGATTTTTTTTTAAAGGATAAAGATTTTGTCTTTTTTGTTTTTTTGGATGCCATATAACTAATATCTGAGTAAAAGGAACTGGCTATGTCTAACTTTTCTCTTACTCCCTTATTTTTAACAGACTTGTGTATATTTTACATTTTATCCAGAAATCTCCTAACAATGCAAGTAGCAGCTGGGGGAAGTAAAAGCTACATATTAAAAGTAGGGTGGACAAGAATATCAGCTTGAATGTGTGCAGCCACTAAGGACTATTATCCACTTTAAGTGATAAAGATCGGCAAGGCCCCTCATTAAAGCAGAATTTCTTAAATCTCCCAACAGCGATTGTGCATATTCTTCATTTATAAAATACAGTATCTGATTCAGTCACAGAAACCTCATAATATTGTCTTATCTTGACAAAATTAAACAGCTTTGCCTTTCCTATCTTCTACTCTAGTAATCTTTGGCATTAACATAAAATTTCTGCTGAGACCAAACAGCCCTGCCGACTTTACAACATGTAAAGAATCCCATTCATCCTGAGCAGCCCAGGAGAGTCAAGGTAGAAAATGGGTGCAATATTTAGTGATTCTGCCCAATGATCAGATTACGGATTTTACAGATTCACATTCCTTAAATGTTTCAGTAATGTTTTCCTTACTTTATTTCATAATTTTTATATTTTAAGAAATGGTAAGAGCATGGATTTAGCTTCCTAATTGGTGATCACGTGAATTGGTCTACATTTCAAATGTGGGGTGAACCAGTCCATCTACTTAGCTTTTGGAGACAGCTTCAACAAAACCCAGGACAGACTGCACTCCCTTTTGTCCTGACCTCAATCTTGATTACAAAAGAGAAAAATTTTAGATATGAAAAAAAAGGATAAATAATAATGTGTTGTTTCTCTACTCCAGACTTCTTGTGACATACAACTACAATTCCTTCATCTCTCCTTAGTCACTAAGTTTAAGCTGATGTCACTAGTGTGATCATAAGTGGTCTAAAGTCAAAGTGTTTTACCTATCACTGAGTAAAGAAAAAGAGGAACATTTGCAGCCAGCTTTGGATAAAATAGTTTCAAAACATATTTGGTATTTTCATCCTCTTCTCTGAATAAGTAAGAAAACAAAAAGTAAAAAGCTTTATAACCAATAAATGTCTCATTCACTATATGTGAAATAAGAGTTGAATTAGTCTTCTGAAATTAATTAAATGTTTTAGCTTCTGTGAAAGCTGTAATATTTCTAATTGGGCAAACTAGTTTAAGTTCATGATTCTTCCTAAATCTTATTTTTTAAAAGTTTTTAATCATTTCACAAATGAAGAAGAGATGAAGATTTTTTTAAAATTTAATAATTATGAGCTGTACATGTATTAGTCCCATACATATTTTAAAAAACCATATTCCCCTGCTTGCAAAGAGTTCATAAGTTATTTTTCTATTTTTCCCTAAGAGTCTTTTCTTAAGGTAAAGCTCATTAATATAGGTTATAATTAATTAATTTTTTTCTAGAAATATGTCTTTTTCAATTTATTTATTTTACTTTAGGTACATACTACATCTGGCATTTCTCCCCATGTTGTCCCTCCCTCCCCTCCCCTCCCTCCCCACCCCCCGCTGTCTCTCCCCTACCCGCTCCCAACTGCCCCCAGTGTGTGATGCTCCTCTCCCTGAGTCCACGTGTTCTCGTTGTTCAACACCCATCTATGAGTATGAACATGGTGTCTGGCTTTTCTAGAAATATTTTTTAAAAATCCAAGTACTTTTCATAACTGTTAATAACATACATATTTCTTTTACAGAAATAAAAAGGTTGAGAATGATGATTTTCAATAAAGTGACCAAAGCGCAGAGCACATTTATAGAAAATGCACAGCCTAACAGCCTGTGTGTTTCTGGAAGGTCTGGATCACCAGCTGCGTTTGCACCTGCTTAGCTGTCCCTGGCCTTAATCAACTAACAGGCAAGCCTCCTTCAAATTAGGCTATCTGGAGTCTGTGCCCACTCTTCTCCTACAGCTCTTTTCTAATTGAGGCACATCTCACACTCAGAAATAAGGCTTATTTTCTAAAGACTTTGGAGTGTCTGAAGATTAAGGTCTGGGTTACTATATAATCCTCAACTTACAGAGTACACCTTTGCCCATCAAAATGTAATCCATACCTCAATTTGAACCTCTTTAGGTAGGTTTCATTAATGGACCATTCATCTTTTGTGTCTTATTTCTGTAAGTAGCAATTAATGTTGCCAGCATCATGTGGGAGAAGAAGTAAGACAGGCATTTAAAAGAACTGTTCTTTAAGAAGCAAAGAGGAAAGTGCTTCCCAGCCAGAAATTGGGAACAACACACTGGTTTCCTTAACCTATCAAAATGACAAGATTTTTTTAAATAAATAAGTATAACCCAAGACCCCTTTCCAGAACTGACTTGTAGATACCATGGGAGGTGCGGTTTGAGACATTTGAGTGGGGAAATTAATACCCCAAAACTTTCAGTAGGGAAGAAGGTGGACTTTGTCAAAAGTTAGAAAACTTTCAAGAGGCTATCTGAAAAGCATAAATAATTTTATTTTCACTTTCCTTCATTGTGAGAGATACTTGAGGGATATGAATTTGATAAGAGACAGGAAATGAAGACCCTCATGGTATGCTGCCGCAAACAACAGTAGCAAGATAAAAACTGTTATAAGTTCTAGAGACTGTATTTACCCAGAAGTTTCTCAATTTGTACCAGTAGTCCCGAAGTTACATGTCCTGAAAAGAACTTCCTTCCTATAGTTCCATTCTTATAGACAGCAATATCATACATTTAGGTTCTGAATCTGGGTTTGTTTTTTCCCCTCAAAACTGGAAATAGTTTGGTAACAGAATTGAAAGGATTTGTGCTTTATTATTTCTGTTTTGCCAGGAGGGCATTCGTATTCTTACTGGTAGCAATATCTAATATATATCTATCAGATCACAAAAAATAAAAAACTAAATCTCAACTGTGACTGTCCATTTACTCTCCTGTTACATCCTCTAAAAGAAAGCCTGCCAGTCATGGAGAAAAGGCAAAAGATTAAAAGTAAAACTAAAAATGCATCAAAGTGATGCTCAGGTATATTTGCTTATTGGTTTAAAAATTCTTTAATGATAAAAATGTTTGCTTTAAAATTTTTCATAAAATATAATAATTTAAAAATCACTCAGATGTATTACTAAATGTTGAATTAGACATCTTTAAGGCTTAGGTTCATAACACATCAAACACACACATACTGTAATGAAATAGATTCCAGTATTATGATTGATCCTGCACATTGAAATAATAAAAAAAAATCTCATTGTCATTTAGGAGACTTCACTGGGTGGATGACAGTCTACTGTTCCACTTTTTGGTTTACAAGATATGAAATCAGATGTTTCATGACAAAAATTATCATCATTTCCAATTGAACATTCAAATGGCAAGATCCTACATTAATGGATGGACAAGTTCAGGGTTCCAAGTTCATTCCCACTGGTAAACAGTGGAGAAATTAATGGGGATTATTTTGGAAATTCATAGTTGTCATCTGTTTCTACTTCCCCAAAGCAGTCCAATACAAGGATATTGGGGAGAGGATGGAAAAAGGTTGAAAAATGGTTTCAGACTGTCATATTAATCATCTGAAAGCTGGCTGTAGGAAAAAATATTTTTATATGACATATTTCAATTCTGTTCCTTTACATGGAGAAATGCACAACTACAAAACCAATGCGAGGAATATGTACACTCATAGAGAACAGTCAGGTAGACTAGCTGTCTTAATACTTGGCTAGCCCAGTGATACAAAGAGTGAAGCAATCATAAACAATTGGTTTGGGTTTTTTACTGTTGCTACCATTATTATTATGACTAATGATTAAGTCTTCAGGAGATGATCATGTCTCATTCCCTTTGTAGCAGATTTTGTTATTTCATTATATTGCCTTTAAATATCCAATTGTTCTAGCCTTATTTGTTAATCACACGTCAATAACTTGGGAGCAAATACCAGGAAATGGCAATTTATGAGAGAAGTTGTGCTGGTATCATGATCTTCTATTAAGTGGCAGCAGACTACATGGTATGTTCTAATGTTAGGTATAATGAATTCTAAAATAAATATGCCGGTGCAGTTAACATCAAGAAGAAAACATAATGAGCACGGCTACAAATTCCTTATAAAAATATACACTTTTATCTGGAAAGTTCTCATGTCAATTCCTTTCCCTCAGCTATTTATTTTTGGGTCAAGAGCCTCATTTGTGTGGCTTTTAAGGAAGACAAGTATGTTAGTCCACTCTCATGCTGCTAATGAAGACATACCTAAGACTGGATAATTTATAAAGGTAAAAGGTTTAATTAACTCACAGTTCCACATGACCGGGGAGGCCTCAAGAAACTTACAAACATGGCAGAAGGATAAGCAAACACATCCTCCTTCACATGGCAGCAACAAGGAGACGTGCCAAGCAAAAGGGGGAAAAGTCCCTTAAAAAAGCCATCAGATCTCATAAGAACTTACTATCAAGAGAACAGCATGAGGATTAAGTGCCCCATGATTAAATTATAATAGCTCCAACCAGGTCCTTCCCATGACATGTGGGGATTATGGGAACTACAATTCAAAATGAGCTTTGGATGGGGACACAGCCAAACCACATCAAGAACCAAAGAAAGGATGCCGCATGTTAATAGTTCAATAGATCCTTTGCAATACTCAGATTATCTAAGACATTACACAAAGACTTACTTGGTTAGAATATCAACAATTTCCATGTGCCAAGTGGCTTTAGTTAAATCTTGCTTCAGGAGTATTTGAAGCATATACTTTTCAAATACATAATGCAGTAAATCTAAAGGCTCTGACAGGAGGAATACAGGATGCTTTGCTATGCACAAACGCAAAGCATCACACTTAGGCTGGGGAAAGAAAGGATTGGGTTTTTTTTTGTTTTTTTTTTTTTGCTGTTTTTTGTTTGTTTGTTTGTTTTGGAGACGGAGTTTTGCTCTTGTTGCCCAAGCTGGATTGCAGTGTTGCAATTTCGACTCACTGCAACCTCCGCTTCCCAGGTTCAAGCGATTTTCCTACTTCAGCTTCCTGAGTAGCTGGGATTACAGGCGTCCACCATCACACCCGGCTAATTTTTCTGAGGGAAAATAATGCATAAGCTGACACATGAAGGATACATGAGAATCACATGAGAAGAGGAAGAGTGATCCCAGGCATAGGAATCAATATCTGTGACAAAGCCCTGAAAGAATTTCAGGGTAGAAGGAGTCAAGCATGAGATAGGAAACAAAGCTAGTGAGATAAAGTAGTGCCAGGGCACACTAGACCTCACAAAAGTCATGTGGAGTTAGTTGTCTGGATGCTTTTATCAAAGCAACAAGGAATTGGGAAAGGATTCTCTGCAGTATTGTGACATGATTATGTTTTAACATGCTCACTCTGGTTAGAATTGGATGGGAAGTAGGAGAAATTGGACCCAGGAAAACCAATCGAGAGACTGCAGCAAGCAGTATAGCAGGTGAGAAATGGGAGTGGCAGGAGCTACACAGTAAAGGCAGTGGGTAGGAAGAAGGTGAAATCTCCTTTGTATTGAACTCCTATGAGCCAGCATATGTATTATTTATATTGTATATGATACATAACACATATTACATATTTTAAAAGAGCACACACCAAATAGTTATAAAAATTATTTTTTTCTAAAGTAGCTCATGCATTAAAATCAAAGTGTAACACAAATTCTGTGAAAGTGAATAATAAAAGAGCTTTTAAAATAGTTTGACCTTAGATCTAGAAAGTTAATGAAAATTAGAAGAAGTAAATTTCCATCTTAGGGTCTGAATCACACAATAAAGGAATAAAGTTTTAAGAAAGCTTAAATAAATGAAAATTGGAAATGAGAAACACCAGGTAGGTATGAATAGGCTGCTGAATAAAGCTGTCAGCAACTGAGCCAAGAGCTCAGCTTCATATGGAGGACAATGTGCGCTGTGAAGGAAACATCCCTATTATGTGAATGTGAAGTAGAAGGGCATACGAGTAAAGGAAATTGCAAAATGGAGCTACAGAAAAATTTATCACCTGTTTATGTGTCAGTCCACAGTCACATAAATAGGTAGTAAGATAACATCCAATTTAATATCATGGGGATTGTTACAAAGTGAAAAAAAATGCTACTGCAATTTTTCAAAATGGTGAAAATGTCCTGGTATAATTTCAGAGATCTGGAATCTCTGTGGTTATAACATCTCATTTTCTGTAATATATTAATATGAAACTTAGAGAGAGGGCACTGCACATTCCCAGACTCATTCCCAGAAGTCTTAAAAGTAATAGGGCAAAGAATCTTAGCATCATTTGAGTACTAAAGTTACGGTTTTATTTTGTACTCTTAAAATTTTTTAGACATTTTCATGAGGTACAACACATACAATAAATGCCACATATTTGAAAGGTACAATCTGATAAGCTTAGGCATGTGTATACCCAGGAAACCATGGCCACAATAAAGATAATGAACATATCTATCACTCTCCAAAGGTTCCCATTTGTAACCTTCCCTTCCACCCCTGCCAGCACTTCTCCCTCCAATCCACAGGCAACTACGGATTGCTTTCGGTCATAACAGGTTACTTTGTACTCTCTAGAGTTTAGAGAATATAGATGAAATAATACATATGCATTTTTCATCTGGCTTCTTCAGCATAATGATTTTGAGAGTCACCCATGATTGAGCAAGTATCAGTAGTTCACTCATCTTTATTGTAAGTAACAGTCTATTGCATGGGTATATCACAATTTGCTTATCCATTAGCCTGTTGATAATGTCTGTGTTCTTTCCAGTGCTTGACTAATGTGAACAAAGCTGCTATAAACATTTGCATACAAGTCTACGTATGTATGGACATATATTTCCTTTTCTTATGGAAAATACCTAGGAGTGGAATGGTTGAGTCACATGGTAAATTAACTTTTGAAGTCACTGTCAAACTTCATCAGCACTTTATGAGACTTCAAGTTTATCCTTGCCCATATTTTGTATGGTTTTTCTTTCTAATTTTAGCAATTCTAATGGGTGTGAAGTGGTAGTATATTATGGTTTTTGATTTGCATTTCCCTAATAGCTAATGATGTGGAGCATCTTATATGCTTATTTGCTGTCCACTTATTATTTTTGGTGAAGTATCCACATCTTTTTCCCATTTTTGCTAACGCATTATTTTATTATGAAGTTTTGAGAGTTCTTTATATATTCTGACACAAGTCCTTTATTAACATACAATATGCTAAAATTTCCTCCTTGTCTGTAACTTGTCTTTCCATTCCTTTTTTTTTAAAATAAAAAATATGAGACATGGTTTCACTATGTTGCCCAGACTGGTCTCAAACTCCTGCCCTTAAGTGATCCTTCAGCCTTAGTGTTCAGAGTAGCTGGGATTCTAGGTTCAAGCCACCATAGCCAACTGTCTTTTCATTCTCTTAATAGTCCTTAAGTTTGTGGTAAGAAATATATATCATAAAATTTGCTATTTTCACTGTTTTTATGTGTACAATTGAATGGCATTAAATAGATTTGCAATGTTATATAACCATTATCACTATTTCCAAAACTTTTTCATCACCTTAAACAGAAATTCTGTAACCATCAAGCAATAATTCCCTATTCTCCATTCATTCTACCTCCTGGTAAGCTCAAATATACTTTATTTTCCATGAATTTGCCTATTCTAAATATTTCAGGTATGTGGAATTATACAGTATTTGCCCTATGCTTCTGGATTATTTTATGTAGAATAATATTTTCAAGGTTCACCCATGGTACAACACACATCAAAACTTCAATATTTTTATGGCTGAATAATATTCTATTGTATGTATATAAAATATTTTGCTTATCGTTAGAAATATTTTAGTGAGGATAATGTTTTAATTTTATTATGTCCAGTTTATCCATTTGTTCTTTTACCACGTGAACATTTGGTATTGTATCTAAAAATTCTTTGACTAACTGAAGTTCACAAATATTTCCTCCCATGTTTACTTAATACATTTTTATCATTTTAGGTTTTATATTTAGGTATTGACCAATTTTGGGTTAATTTTTTTCTATGCTGTGGGATATGGATCAAATTTCATTTTATTTCATTTCAATATCCAATTGTTCTAGCTTTGTTTTAAAAAAAAAAAGATTCTTTCTCCACTGAATTGCCTTTGCATTTATATATTTTAAAAAAAAGCTTGCCATATATGTGCTTGTGGATAATATATAAAAATAGAAATAGTTTTTGTATAAAGTAATTTTGTTTGTAACCTGAGCTTTGGTAAATTCATCTGTTAGTTCAAGAAGCTTCTTTGGAGAAGTCCCTCTAGTTTTCTATATGGACAAACATGGCATCTGAGAATAAAAATAGTTTTCCTTTCTAATCTGGGTTTGTCTTCCTTCTTTTTCTTGCTTTATTCCAGTGGTTAGAATCTCCAGTTGAATGTTTAATGAAAGATAGAGAGGACATCTGGCCATGTTCCTGATCATTGAAGAAAGCTTTCAGTCTTTCGCCATTAAAAATCATGTTAAATATAGGTTCTTCATAGATGTCCTTTACTGAGCTGTGGAAGTTTCCATCAATTCCTGGTTTGCTAAAAGTTTTTGTCAGTTATAGCTGTTGGATTGTGTAAGATGTTCTTACTGCATCTATTGAAATGATCAGATGATTTAATTTTTAAAATTCTAAAACTATTGTCATATAAACTGATTGATTTTTTTTTTCAATGTTAAACCAGCCCTGCATTACTGGGATCAATTCCACCTCATCATAAATATGTAAAAAAACAATTTTTTTACACGTTATTGGATGGGATTTGCTAAAAAATGTAAAGAACTTTGGTGATGGGGTTCATGAGTGATAGTGATTTGTAGGCTTCCGATATGCTTCAGATCTATGTCCCTACCCAGATCTCATGTTGAATTGTAATCCCCAGTGTTAGAGGTAGGGCCTGGCGGGAGATGACTGGATCACAGGGGTGGATCCTTTATGAATGGTTAGCACTGTCACTTTAGTTAACTTGACAGCATTATCAAGAGACCTGGTTGTTTAAAATGTATAGCACCTCCCCACTCTCTCTTCCTCCTGCCCCAGCCATGTGAAATGCTGGCTCACCGCTTCGCCTTCAACCATGATTGTAAGTTCCCTGAGGCCTCCCCAGAAATAAAGCAGATGCTAGCATCATGCTTCCTATCCAGCCTCTTTGGAACTGTTGAATTGGCTCATTGGAACTATAAGCCAATTAAACCTCTTTTCTTTATAAATTACCCAGTCTCAGGTATTTCTTTATAGCAGTGTGAGAACCAACTAATACAGCTTTACTTCTTGAATATCTTTTTCTGGTCTTGTAGATAATGCTGGCTTTATAAAATGAATTGAGAAGTATTCTCTCATATTCAATTTTCTGCAAGAGATTTGTGAAATTAATATTACTTTTTCTTAAAAGTTTCATAGAATGCATCAGGAAAGTTGACTGGACATGAAGTTTCTTATAGAGAAGGTATTTTATTACAAATTGATTTTTAAAATAGATATAGAACTACTAATATTTTGTTTCCTTTTGTTGTGTTTTTCAAGGAATTTTCCATTTCATCTAACTTGTGAAATGTATCGGTATGCAGTGATTCATAATCTTCCCTTATTATCACTGTAATCTATACCATCTTTAGTGATATCACCTCCCTCATTGCTGATATTTGTAATCTGTATCTTTTCTATTCTTCTCTATCTTCATCAACCTGGATAGAGCTTTATTATTTTTATCAATCTTCTCAACAAACAAGCTTTTGGTTTTATCTATTTTCTCTATTGTTTTTCCTGTTTCTATTTTATTGATTTCTATTGTGACGTTTATTTTCCTTACTTTGAATTTCTCTTTCTTGTTTTTAAAGTGGAAGTGGGGGTCACTGATTTGAGACACTTCTATTCTAATGGAGCAATACTCTTTTAGAGTCAATTTCCCTCTAAATATTGCTCTAGCAGCATCTCACAAATTTTGATGGATTTTTCTTTATTTTCACTTCATTCAAAGTATTTTCTAATTTTCCTTTTGACTTCTTTGACTTATGGAATGTCTTATTACTTAGAAATGTCTTATTTCATTTCCAAATAACTCACTACTTTTTTTTTTTTTTTTTTTTTGAGACGGAGTTTTGCTCTTGTTACCCAGGCTGGAGTGCAATGGCACCATCTCGGCTCACCGCAACCTCCGCCTCCTGGGTTCTAGCAATTCTCCTGCCTCAGCCTCCCGAGTAGCTGGGACTACAGGTGTACGCCACCATGCCCAGCTAATTTTTGTATTTTTAGTAGAGATGGGGTTTCACCATGTTGACCAGGATGGTCTCGATCTCTTGACCTCATGATCTACCCGCCTCGGCCTCCCAAAGTACTGGGATTACAGGCGTGAGCCACTGTGCCCGGTCAATAATTCACTACTTTTAAGATATCTTTATAATACTTACTTCTAAGTTAATTCCACTGTGGTCAAACAACATGTATGACTTGAATCTTTTAAAATTTACTGACTTGTTTTATCATATATGTTCTTCTTGCACTTGAAAAAAAAATGTGCATTCTGCTGTTGTTTGGGAGATTATTGTGCAAATGTCAACCAGATCAACTTGACAGTGTTGTTCAAGTTGTCCATAACCTTACGGGTTTTTTTCTAATTGTTCTATCAATTCTCAAGAGAAGAATATCAAAATCTCTGACTATAATTGTGGATTTCTCTATTTTTCCTTGCAGTTTTATTAATTTTTGTCTCATGTATTTTGAAACTGTATAAATAAGTACATACATATTCAGGATTATAAGGTATCCTGATGAATTGGCCCACCTGTCTTTGGGACATGATCTTCTTTCTTCCTGACAACAATCTTTGCTCTGAAAAACACTTTGTCTGCTATTAATATAGCCATTCCAGCCTTCTCTTGATTAGTGTTTGCATGGTATATCTTTTCCCATCCTTCTGTTTCTACCCTATTTGCGCCTTTAAATTTAAAGTGCATTTCTTATAGGCAACATATAGTTGGGTCTTATATTTTTATCCAGTCTGACAATCTTTGCCTTGTATTTGTATTTAATGTGATTACTGATATTGATTTTTCAATATCAATATATTGACCATTTATATTTAATGTGATTATTGATACTGTTTTTTCTAATTCTCTTTATGACAAAACTCCTGAAAAGAATTATATACACTCACTTCTCCGAATCCTTTCTCCCATTCTACTTTGAACCTGTTTCTGTCTGGTTTTATTCCTACTATTCTACTGAAACAAGTCTTTGTTAAGGCCATTCACTTCCTCTATCTTGCTGAATCCAAAGGTCAATTCTCAACTCTCATTAAACTTGACCTTTCTGCAACATTTGACATAGGTGACCACTGTCTCCTTAAAGTATGTTTCTTTCCCTGGCTTGTAGCACACCATACCCTCTTTAGAATCATTCAGCAACACTGACTACTCTGTCTCTGAGATCTTTGCTCTTTCTATCTTATTACTTCAACTTCTTCACTTCATAATGCCATAAGGCTCAGGGCTCAGCACACTCATTTCTTTAGTACTCTCATTCTTCTTGTGGATTTAAATACTACCTGCAGTGGATGCTTGGTGTACCACTCAGATGCCCTGCCCTTTAGGATTGAAACACTCATTTCCCTCATTGCTGAGAATACTAATGGTTGATTTCTCAAAACTTATTCCCCATCTTCAGCAAGCAACTGCCCTCAGCTGAAGAAAGTTGACTCACTCAAGGTCACAAGCTTGGGTATCAAGTAACTGGCTAATGTAGGGGTATAAATTATGACAATTCTGCAAGGTTTTTCCAACTCTAGAGCTCTCCGTAAGACTGGTGGAAGGATTTCTTTCTGATCTTATTGCAGCCCAACGTTTCCATCTGTCCATTCCTACTTGTTTACTTCTCACAGTTACTAATCTCAAAAGTCCTTGCCAATACATGTCTGGGTGCAAATCTTCATCTCATTATCTGTTTCTTGGGAAAGCTGATCTCAAACATTATTTACATGCTGACACCTACAAACTTGCACTTCCAGCACATACCTTTTTTCTGAATCCCAAGACTGAAATACCTATTGTTCTTCTCAACCTTCCATCATTTCTTATTACTCTGATGTCTAATGGAAATCTCAAACTTAACATGTCTGAAACTGAATACTTGATCAATATTGCCTCCTCACTTAAAAAACTACCCATACACTGTCTTTCTCCATGTAAGTTGATGAAAACTCCAAACTTCCATTGTTTGTTACATAAGCCAAAAGCCCTGGAGAATTTTGGGGGACTTCCTCTCACATCGCACACCAAATCTGTCAGCAAACCTGTTGGTTCTATTTTTAAAACATTTGACCATTTCTCACCACCCAGTTACCACTCTGGCCCAAGTCACCCTTATGTTTCAACTGGCTTATCTACAATGCCTCCCAAGTTTTTTCCTTGTGTCTGTATCCACCCCGTTATGGTCTGCATATGTCCCCCCAAATTCAGGTGTTGAAACTGAATCTCCATTGTGGTGGTGTTAAGACATGGGGCCTTTTGAGAAATAATTAAGTCAAGGGGGCTCCATCTTCATGAATGGATTAGTGCCTTATAAAAGGACCGGAAGGAACCAGCTCAGGTCCCTTTTACTCTTCTGTCCCTTGTACCAAGTGAGGAAACCTAGATGAATGAGCCTGTACCAGACACCTGTTGGTACCTTGATTTTGGACTTCCCAGCCTCCAACTGTGAGGAAACAAGTTTCTTTCATTTCAAAATTACCCAGTCTATGGTCTTTTGTTATAACAGCACAAATAATTCAAGACACACCCTCTACAATCTTTTTAACCCAGTGACAAGAGTGATTCTATTAAAACATAAGGCAGATCACTTTACACTGTGCTCAGACTTTATAACGGCTTTCCCCTCTGTCCATTCCCTCCCCCTTCACTCCTCTCTCTGACCTCACATTCTATACATGCTACTATCCCTGCTGTCTCCCCTCAGTGCCTCTGTGTAGGCTCATCCCTTGGCCTGAAATGCTCCCTTCCTCTGCAGGGTTCATCCTCTCTCCTATGTCATCTTTGTTCAAATCTCACTCTCAATTAGGTCTTCCTCAACTGCCCCATTAAAACTGCAACCCACCTCTGCCCCAAGCAGTTCTTGTTTCCTTTCCTGGCTTTATTAGTTTTTCCTTCCTTTGCACTAGTATCTTTCAATGTGTTTTATAATTTACTTTAAAAAAATTGTTCGTTTCTCCCTCCTCCCACTCCACTCCCAGAATTTAAATCCCACAAATACAGATATTTTCATCAGTTTTATTTACTGCTGTTTCTGTAGGATCTAGAACACTACCTGGCACATAATAAGCAGCAAATACATGATCATTGAGACAATTAATCAGTCAATCAATCTATCACTGAACTGATGACTAAACATTTTTGTTTTATCCCAATCTTATGGCTGAAGTATAGAATACATATCTTGTTAATATGAAAACAAATACTAAAACAGAAAATATTTTCTAGTTATCCTCCTACGAGGCTAAGAAATACATATGCAAAAATCCATTCAAGCTATCCAGTCAGTAGATCTTGCCTTCTGATGCTAAAATCAACAGATTGGAGCCTCATGCCAATTTAGAGCTTAGCTGTCCAGCTAAGCTCTCCTACCTCTAAATTACTGTAAGGCTCTGATAATTAGGTATCAGTAAGTATCAGTAAGTTGTTAAGAAACAACTAATTTGGTTAGTAATTCTTTTTTATTTTCTAAACAGCAGCTAACTTTCACCATGATGTGTATTTAACTCTAGCAAACAAGTCAACCAATCAACTGAAAAATAAAATAAATTCTAACAAAGCCAAGTACTGGAAGTGACTGGCATTTTTTGGGGATCAAGAGCTTTGTAACTTATATCACAGAAGCATATGTGCAATTCTATCTTTAATACACTTTTAAAGTAAAGGGCATGTAATACACATAATCCTTTGACGATCTATCATGTTGAGGAGTGTGTAATGAATATCAAAAAGCCCCAATTAAGCCAGAGGAAACTCCTGACAAGGTTGCAGACATCTGGATGTGTACATCTGTTCAAAGTCAGTGATCTGTACAGAAGACCCCGGAGAAAGAATTAGTGTCAATCTGATATTCAGTGATAAACAATTATTACCAAGAATCCAATATGACACCGGAGATAATAACAAAACTGGCAAGTTAAGTATAAACTGAGTAACCTCAGATGTCGTGAAAATCTGAAGCCCTTGATTGTGCTCAAAGATGTCATGTTGACAAGAAAGTTCTTATTCAGCCTAAAAATATAAGAATTCCTATCCATCCCACCCTGGCCCTGTAAACCTGCTCTCTCAGCCAGGAAGTCTGAATAATCCAGCAGTCACCAGGAGCCTACTTTGGGACGAACTTTGTTTCTTCTACTCCCTTCAACCCATCGATTTCCTGCTCCTGTTTCCCTGGCTTTCTGGGGAAAAACAGATAGCAAATAGCCTGCTATCTATGCCCCTCTTTCTGTTCTGATGACTCTTATAGACTCTTGGATTAGGTTTTTGGATTCCTATTTTTCTTCCCATCTTCTGCAGCTACATCTACCAACGGATTCTTTGATTTGCATGCTCAGAGGCAGTGTGGGTCTAGATAAGAGATTTGTTGGCCCCAGCCCTTGATTTGGGGAGATCTTTCTCATGTTATTAATCAAAATATAACAGCTTCTAGTTAGGGAAGACCTACTACATGTTGGGTACTGTATCAGGCACTTTCCACACATAGTCTTGTTTTGCCTTTCCAACATCTTTGTAAGAAAATATATTATTGACCTTTTACAGATGAAGAATCTGTGAAATTAAATGACTCATCCAAAGTCATACAGCTAATAAGCATACAAAGAAGGCAGCAGGATTCTAACTCCAGAGTCCATGCTTTCTGCTCTGACACTGTTTCTCTATCAAGCATTTGCAACATGAGTGATTCCAATTTCATTTTTTCCTTTGCATATTATATAGTAGTCAAATTGCCATAAGTGTGTCCAACATTTCGGTGCCAAGTTAAATTGTTTTTAAACTTGCTTTTCATAGTGACTTTGCAACGTCACTACCCATTTTCGCCAAGGTGACATCCCCACTGATGGCCTAAATGAAATGGTGGGTTAAATTGCATGTACCTTAGCATGAATCAAGGTTGTAGCATCAAACTGTACTACTCCTGGCCATGCAGACTTCAGCTCTATGCTTGCAATCAAAAAATGTCAATGTTACTTGAGAATATCCTTGATAAAGAAGTAAATCAACCTCTGAGCACATATCTTTGTAATATTCTGTGACAAAATGAGAACTATGCACATAGAAAGATGATGGCTATCTTGAGATAAAGCACTTGTGTAATGGGCTTTTGGGTTTCTAATTAAATTAACCTTTTTTTTAATTAAAGCATTTCACTTGAAACAACAAATGACAAAATATTGTTGTCCAGACTTGAGCATTGGGCAAACGTGTTATCTAAGAGGAAAGTGAACTCAAATTGACAGGTTTTTGTTACTAATGGTAAAATTTGAGCTTTCAAGCAAAGATAAGAATTTTGGAAGACTTGTTTCTGTCACAGTATGCTTTGCAGCTTCTCAATATTTAAAGATCTTTAGATGAGGTCATTAGTGGTATTAATAAATAGGATATTTTATATATTATAAAGTAAAATGTATCAACATTTAGAAGTTCTATATAATTCAGAAGGTTATTTTCCAAATGACTAATGTACAATGTTACAGATTTACGCATGGGTAAAGTCTCCATTCAAAATGCAAGACAGGATGGTGGATTTAATATATACATATGTATGTACTACATACATAGACAGCAGAATACAAAGAGCTCATGGATTCCACATTTCAACCAACCTTTAGAAACAATTACCTGTCAAGTTTTGGTGTGACATCAAAGAAGAACATAAAAAATTATCTCAAAATGCTATTAAAAGACCACTTTAATAACTACATATTTGTATGAACCTGTATTTTCTTCATATTTTCAATCAAAACAACATATTGAAACAGGTCATATGCACGTATATGAGAATTTAGCTATTTTCTATTAAACCAGTCACTAAAGAAGTGATGTTCACAAAAAATTGAAAAACAATGTCACTCTTAACTACTTTTTTTCTGGAAAATAGATTTATTTATATTAACATTATTAGGTTTAATATTATTTTTAAATTAATAAATATATAAAAATGTTAAGCTTTCCTCAGTTTAATTTTTACTAAGGTAAATACCAATAGTATAAACCAGAATCCTTTGGAATCCTTAATAATTGTTAAGCATGTGAAGGGGTCCTGAGGCCAAATCATTTGAAAACCAGTAATATAAGAAAATTTTGTGTAGCCACTGAATATTTTAGATGAGTACATGCAGAAAGATACCAACATAATACATGACATGCACAGAAAAATAACTGAAGAGAGATGTACTTCAATGTTAGCTACATCTGCAAAGTTGTGAAATTATGAGTAATATAATTTTTATTTTTGTTGTCCTGGTAAAATATTTTAAATGAGCATAGCTTGCTTAAATAAAAAGTAAAAAATTAACAAACAAATGAGTAACTCAATTATGTCATACATAATAATAGCTTTACTCTAGAGTAACACATTTACCCTTTTCATTGCCCTCTTAATTTTTATTCAATCTCTTCCTTTCTTCCTTCTCTGATGGGAAGTCTTGATATACATATACATATTTCTTCTCCATAGCCCCCGCCCTTGGTCAAGAGTTTTTAACCTTCTCCTACCAATACTCATAAAAACTATACTACCGTATAAAACAACTTTTCCCCTCACCTGCAGGTTATCAACAAATACTAAAATCACTGTTCTCTAAAATTATGCATTACAAAGCACAGTGATGTTATGGTTTGTGTGGTCACACCTGTGGCAGGTTATACATCAATATCATGTTGATCACTGCAATTTCCTGAGTTAGTCTGACTTTTCAACATCCTAGTGTGTGCCTAACGATAGCTGCTAAATACAGCTATGGCCCCAACAATGGGAGGTATATGTGGATCTTAAGAGTGACCTACATGTTGGGTCCACTTAGCCACTGGATTGCACAGTAGTTAATCCACTGGAACTCGATAGACCTGTGATGAAATCCACAGCTCTAAATCCCTAGATATATTTTATAACCTGTCTAGACCTCTCCTCATTCAAAAGGTGAGAAACTTTACAGATGTATTATAATATAAAAAGGCTTACGTACTCTAGTAGATGGTAAGTGCTCAAAACATGTAAGCTGCTGTGCTTTTATAATCATATTATTAGTATTATTGCTATTGGTGTAATTCTAGATGTTAGCTCTCCATTTAATCCTGCTTTCCTTAGACATCATTAAAATCGGTAATAAATATGGTTTGGGTCTGTCTCCCTGCCAAAATATCATCTCGAATTGTAATCTCCAGTGTTGGTGGTGGGGCTTGGTGGGAGGTGACTGGATCATGGGGGCAGTTTCTCATGAATGGTTTAACACCATCCCCCTCGGTGCTATTCTTGTATTAGTGAGTGAGTTCTCATGAGATCTAGTTGTTTAAAAGTATGTAGCACCTTCTCACTCCTTCTCTTCCTCTTGCTCTGGCTATGGGAAATGCCTTGCTCCCCATTTGCCTTCACCAGGATTAAAAGGATCTCTCTACATTGCTCAGGTTGGTCTTGAACTCTTGGGTCAAGTGATCCTCCTGCCTCTGCCTCCCAAAGTATGGCTGGGGCAGCAATTTATAGGACCACCATGGAGGAAAATGGAGGAAAAAGTCTACCCCATTCCTGATATATTGCTTCAATTTTCTCATCAATTAAATTCAGAATTCCTGAAAAAAAAAACTTATTATTATTATTTTGACATAGGGTCTCACTCTGTCACCCAGGCTGGGGTGCACAGGCATAAATAAAGCCCACTTCAGCCTTGACCTCCTGGGCTCAAGTGATCCTCCCTCCTCAGCCTTCCAAGTAGCTAGGACTACAGGCACAGCCCACCATGCCCAGCTAATTATTGTATTTTTTGTAGAGATGGAATTTCAGCATGTGTTCCAGTCCGGTCTCGAACTCCGAGGCTCAAGCAATCTAACTGAGTCAGCTTCCCAAAGAGCTGAGATTAAAGCTGTAAGCCACTGCACTGCACCTGAGATAAAACTTCCTTTTTTAAAAAAAAAGTCTAGCTTTTAAGACTTCTAAAACTTATTTTTTTGAGACAGTTTCACTCTTCTCGCCTGGGGTTGGAGTGCAATGGCACGGCCTCAGCTCACTGCAACCTCCGCTTCCCAGATTCAAGCGATTCTCCTGCCTCAGCCTCCCGAGTACCTGGGATTACAGGCATGTGCCACCACACCTGGCTAATTTTGTATTTTTAGTGGAGATAGAGTTTCACCACATTGGCCAGCCTAGTCTGGAACTCCTGACCTTAGGTGATCTGCCCTCCTTAGCCTCCCAAAGTGCTGGGATTACAGGTGTGAGCCACTGCGGCCAGCCAGCTAAAACTTCTTTAGGTGTCTCTACATATTAAATAGTCTTCTATGATCATGGGAAATAACTTTTAAAAAAATATATATTAGATAATTGAAAAATCTGAATATGTCAATAAGTATTCTGTTAAATTGTTATGAATGTCATATCACAGATTCCCTTTACTTCTTATCAGGGTATACGTTTTTAGCTATTATGAGATGATGTGTAAGATTTTCAATATAAGAAGCTCTTGAGCAACCCTTAAGAAAAATATGTTTAACACTTACATTGCCCCAAATAAGTTTCCATGTGTGGAGAAACTTTCTGGTGAGATTCACGTTCACATTTAAAATGCCACTAAAATCAAAACTTTGGAAAGTGCTAAGGGTCTGTATGGGCGCTGACTAGCTACAAAGGGAAAGGAAGGCATGAAAGGAGAAGATGTAGGCTGGGAACCAGGAGACAGAATGGTACGACTGCTGATTAGCTGTGCAGCTCTGCCTAAGTGTCTTTATCTTTCTTGATCTTAGTTTTCTAGTATGTGTACTATATTAATAGAGATCTCAGAAGTTCTTTGGGCTCTGTGATACTATTTTTTTTTTTTCCTTGCACTGTGAATTTTTGCTTTGTCTTTGTTCTCACTCTTTTGGACTTCTCTTCATCATTTGGCACTATTGAGAACAATCTCCTTAAAGCTCCATCCCTGGCTTTTATGGTGAGAACAACTCAGGGACTCACTTCAAATACTACTGTCCTCAATCAGAGCTGGCCCTCATGGCTCAGTTCCTGAGCTAACTGAAAGCTTGTTTCTCTCTCTCTCTCTCTCTCTCTTATTCTCTCCTTTTTCAGAGAGTTGAAAATATCTAGTGTCTTCCATTAGTCCCTACTGTGGCTTCGATGCATCCTCCAAAGTTCATGTGTTGGAAACGGAATCTCCAAGGCAATGGCGTTTAGAAGTGAGACCTTTAAGAGATGAGTAGGTTATAAGAATTCTACCCTCATAAATGCATTAATGATGTCACTGTGGGAGTGAGTTAATTAACATGAGAGTTGGTTAGTTATTGTGGAATTGTTTCATGATAAAAGGATGAGTTCTGGCCCCTTTTCTTCCTCTTTCTCTCATGTACTCTTTTGCCCTCCTGCCTTCTGCCATAGGATGACACAGCAAGAAGACCCTCACAAGATGCAGTCCCTCAGTCTTGGAATTCCTAGCCCCCAGAACCATGAGCAGAATAAACTTCATTTCTTTATAAACTCCCAAATCTCTGATGTTTTGTTATAGAAGCGCAAAACAGACTAAGACAGAAAATTGGTACAGAGAATGGGGTTGTTGCTATAATAAATACCTGAGAAGTGGAAGCAGCTTTAGAACTGGGTAATGCGAAGAGGCTAAGAGAATTTGGAGCATCAGGCTAGTAAAAGCCTGGATTGCTGTGAATGCAGTGGTAAGGGCAATTCTGGTGAGGGCCCAGAAGAAAAGAGCTGTAGGGAGAACTTAAATCTTCCTAGGGATTACTTAACTGGTCATGGTCAGAATGCTGGTAGAAATACAGAGTGTAAGGGCCATTCTGATATGGTATCAGACAGACATGAGAAGCAAGATGTAGATGGTCCCAAACTTAAACAATTTTTTTACTTTATGATGGTGTGAAAGTAATATGCATTCAATAGAAACAGTACTTTTAGTACCTATACAACCATTTTGTTTTTTCACTTTCAATATAGTATTTAATAAATTACATGAACTATTCCACACTTGATTATACAATAGGCTTTTGTCTATAGGCTAATTTGAGCATTCTGAGCATGTTTTAAGGTAGCTAGGCTAAGCTGTGATGTTCAGTAAGTTAGGTGTGTTAAATGTATTTTTGACATTGTATTTTCAACATACAATTTGTTTATCAAGATATAACCACATAATAAGTCAAGGAGCACTGGAAAGTGGAATAAAGGCCATCCTTTATTTTAATTATACAGTTGTAAAGAACTTCATGGAATGATGTCCATGTCCTAGAACTTCGTGGAAGGCGGAACTTAAGAGTGAGGAACTAGGATATCTGGCAGAAGAAATATATCTAAGCAACAAACTGTTCAAGCTGCTGCATGGCTTCTTTTAGATACTTACAGTAAAATGAAGGAAGAGAGAAATGATGTAGAAATGGAATTTATAATTAAAAGGAAAGCAGAATGGAAAGATTTGGAAACCTATCAGCCTGACCATGCAAAGAATAAAAAAGTTTGTTTTTATTCTTTAGGAGAGAATACTAAGGTGTGGCCAAGAGACATTTGCTAAGGAGATTCATATGGATAGAAGGAAGCCAGGTTCTACTCATCAAGATTATAGGACAATAGGCATTTCAAAGATCTCCAAGGCAAGCTAGTACCTCAAGGGCAAGGTTTCCAGAGAGGCACCTACATGACCTCAACATTCACTGCCCTACACTGCCTTGGGACTCCACTCCTGCAATTCTGGTACAGCACCCTCAACTGCCCTGGGCATGGTTCAGGTGAGCTGAGGTGTGGCTTGACCTGCCACTCTACAAGGTACAAGCTATAAATCTTGGTAATATCCATATGGTGCTATTTCTGAAGGCACACAGAATGTCAGCACTGTGGGGCCATGGTGGCCTCCACCTAGGTTTCAAAGGACGTTACAGACAGTCTGCGGGCCAGGCAAAGACTTGTCACAGGGGTAGAGTCACTGCAGACAGTCCCTGCTAGAGCAATGCCTAGTGGAGCAAAGGGAGCGGTGTGGCCCCTGAGACCACAAACCACAGGGTCACCAATGTCCAACTCCAGCCTGGAGAAACAGCAGCCTAAGACTTTAACCTGTGAGAGCTCTTTGGTGGACTGAGCCCAGAAAGGCCACAGAAGCAGGGCTGCCCTTATTAACGGGTTAATGTCATGACATCAGGAGTGAGTTTGTCATTATCACAGGAGTGAGCCCAGTCCTCTCTTACAATCTCTTGTGCACACTGTCACCATGTGATACTTTCAGCCTTATTATGATACAGCAAGAAGGTCCTCACAAGACACATCCCCTTGCTCTTGAACCTCCCAACCTCCAGAACTATAAGCACAGTTAACTTCTATTGTTTATAAATTACCCATTCTATGATACTTTATTAGAGCAGCATGACATGGACTAAGTCCCTTTACCATGATAACTTATAAATCTCTATCTCTATACCATACGACATCACATCACATAATGGAAAGAACATGGATTTGGGGCTTTAACAATACTTAGGTTCTTTAACGGGACTTCGTGAAGATTTATTGAAAGTAAATTTTCCAGTTTTACAAGTTAAAAAACACACGATGAAAGAGGTCAGATGAATTTCTCACCCAACTCCTAAACAGGACCTGACCCAAATTACTAAGAGAATGCTCAGTCTAAGACTGAGTATAGAACAGATTTCAATAAATGTTTATTAAAGTACTCTTTAGAATCCCTGCCCAGGACAGGTATTAAAAGAAACAAATTCTGAGCTGAGTAAGTACTCAGGGGTTGAGAGTTACCTAATGTTTGCTTCTCATAATTTACTTAACAGTTCTTTCCAAATAATTATTCAATTGCCCATTAAGTACATATTTGGTACAGCAGAATAAAATAAACAAAAAAGGGTGGTACATCAGAATAAACTGGCCTCTTCAAATAGCATCTCAGTGTTTCAAGTAGACATCCTACCTTAGAGGATATCAAAGTTTGTTTGAAATGGAAACAGCCTCTCCAAAATGAGTCTTCAAAGATTGCAAAGTACTACAGAAGAGCTTTAAATTTAGGCTTTTCTTCTGTGGTACTTTAAGTACAACAGATGGATCTTCATAATTAGCATCACATTTGCATTTTTCTCTTCACAAAGAAAGCTAATAATCTTAGAAGGAGAATTTAAAAGCATCATCCCATCATCTTTTTATTGATCTTATTTATAATTTGTATGCCAAGTCTTCTTTATGATACCTATTACTTTCAACCCTTTCCTGGGAGATCAACAAATTTGCAAATGAGGAAATGAACGGAGTAGTTAGGAGCACAAACTTGAAAATGACTTTAGGACGAGAACTCATTGGAAGGCCCTGATAAAGTGGAAGAAATCTTAAGATTCAGATACAGCCTGAAGTCCATCTATGTAATCTCCTCCAACAGAGTAGGCCTACTTATCTTTTGTGTATGTTTCTATGAGACTCCCATCCTCTCCTCGTGCACTGTAATTCCTACCACTCAGAACCATTTAGTTGAAAGGTGCTATAAAATAAGATAGATCATTGAACAAACTGTCCTTATAGGCAAGCTCTCAAGCTCTCCTAATGTATAGCTGGAGACAGCTGTTGATGAACTACAGTGGGTGCAGGAGTTTAACAGATACCATTGGCAGAGCACAGAGTAAGCAGAGGCCCTAGGACATTCAGCATGGGATAGTAAACCCTGAGAGAACTAGGCCAGTGTAAACAAAGATCATGTCCCAGCCGTGTACCACAGCCCACATTGTATCTGAGGATCTCAGTGATCCTCATAGCTCCCCTATGAGGCTGATATCATCCTCATTTTGTAGATAGAGAAACTAACATTTAGGAAAGTAAACCATATTGCCCAAAGTACTCTAGTTAAATGGCAAAGCTGGTATTTTCATTTAGGTCCCATCCAACGCCAAACTTCATGATACTAAGTGGCATGCCATTTTGACTTGTCAACTATATGGAATAAATTTGTTCTGGCAAAGGTTTTGCTTTACTTTGCCCATATTCAATCCCTCATAATCAATAATATAACTTTATAAGTCACCTGAATAGGGATTATGAGCATAATCAATGACCATGAAACAGAAAAGATAAACTGGTCCACAGGGAAACTAAGCCCTTGACCTTAAGTTCTCCAGAGCTGAATTCTAACCAACTCAGTTAATTAGCCACAGACTATTAAATGAACAAATTAGAGCCCAAATCCTTTCAAACCACAAATCTAAGTCGGGCCTGTATAGGAACACAGAGTTCAATATGTACTGATTTCTTTTTTCATATCAGATGGGTAATGTGCCAACATCCTAATAAGGCTAAAGGAGGCACATGTCACACATATGGTAAGATTCATCATCACGCTTATGAATCACAAAAGGATCAGTATGCACTGATTTTGAGTGTGCCTCATTTAGTACAGTGCAGACTCTCTTGAGTATCCCAAAACAGATGAAATTATAAGGGAATATTTTATAATCTTTTTTTTTAACTTTCTCTTGCTGTTCATAATGCCTATACTTCGCTACATCTTCTTTTTTTTTTTTTAATTCATGTTATCTGACCTAGGAATCAAGTCTTTAAGAAGATCCTGGTCAAACTGCCAATTTTTCATCAGACTCATTAAACTCCACCCCATAGGTAAGATCAGACCTTGAATTCTTGAGTTGGAGAGTACTCCGTGAAAGATACTGTGTGTCCTAGATGAAAAGCAGTAATCTAACCAATAAGATCTGCAAGCCTAGAGAGCCTGAAAGAAGAATCCCCTTTCCCTCAACTTTTCCTACTGGACTTCAGGCAAACAACACATGGAGTATATTCTGTGCTCAGGACGTAGCCTCGCCCAGTGGCACCAAGGTCACTCAAGGGTTGAGTTCTCACAGAGCAAGATAGGAACAGGGAAGGATGCAAGAAGAGGGAGTTACATCCTTGATCTAGTATAGTATTTGGGCCATTGCTGTTCTCCACCTCCATAAATTATTGATAATTTTGAAAAGTGTAGAAAGTGAGAAACAGAAAAGATAAGGGGAAATTATAAGAAAAAAGGAAGGAATTCATCTGGGATGTTCTTCCATTCCTTTTTCCTCAGTCCAGACCCTTCACATAGTCCTCCCATTTTCATTCTAATTCCTTCACCCAGAATATTTGTGCTCCCTTCTTCCCAAACTCCTAATCTCCTTCACTGTAGCCAGGCACCAAGTCACATCAATCACACATTCAGAACTGTGGGAGTCTCTTCCCACTTCTCAGGGGTGGTGGGAAGGCACTGATCTCAAAGCTACAGAGTTTCAGTAAGAGCAGATTTGTTGCTTGCATTTAAATTTTTGGAAGCTCACTTTTCATAGAAATAATGTTCTCCAAGATGACTCAGTTCGATAGCACTGTTATTCAGTGTACATTTTGTGTTAAGTATGCTCTTGTCTGTTGGCCTCAGATCCTACATGTCATAATATATTCTGAGGTCCAAACAAATACATTATGGAACACGACCTGCTTCTATGTAGGAGCTTTGTCTGTACTGCCTCATGCATATTTATTCATCAGGTAGGAAAGTGGCGAAGTTTGCAAAATAGAGAAGGATACTTTAAAGAAGCGGGAACAAGGTTATCTAAAGAATCTGGCGCATTGGCTAAATCATGTAATTAGGAAAAGTAAGAGCAGTCGTTAGGCACAATAGAAATTCATCATTCCCATTCTACTTTCATTTTCTGTAAATGATGTACAACTTAATGTACAAAATTGCTATGATTAGGTTTGGTGGTAGTTCTACATTTAAATATGGAAAAGCCTCATTAACAGAAATCACATGGCTGTAATTCTTTTTAACAGAATTTTGGTTGTCCAAACCATCATTCATGAGAGAACTCTAAATTCAGACTGGTGAAATACACTTTTAATTTATTGATATTAATCCAACAAGATCATCTGGAAATATTTAAAATGCCTATAACAGGAATCAATTACTAGAAGACTATAATGAATTATTTAATGTGCTTTTTTCAGGACAAAACTAACAGTAATATTCTATTTTGTAAAGGGGATTAAATTTGCAGTGAAAGGAACTTACTGGGGAACCTGGCCAATTGAAAGCTGGCAAAACAATGTGAGCAGATGCATTAGGAGTCATCTGATCTGGGAAGATAATCCCAGCGCTGTCAGACCTTCTAAAACTGCCTCAACCATGTCAATGCAAAAATGGAAACTTATTCCTAGTCTGCAGCTTTAATAGGGCAAGGGAGGCGCTCCTTGCCTCACAAAGTGGGGAAGCTTTTCCACTGCATCTCTGCTGCATGGACCTCCAGAGCTCACAGATACAGATGTCCACATCAACTGTGAATTGATCATCTGCTCTGAAAGACCAGTGATATTCCTTACTACATTTCACGACTGTTATTTAAAATATGCACTAAACACGTATGTGTAAAATGTACTTAAATGGCAAACCAAAGATATTAACACCTAATTCTAAACCCGACAAATTAATCAAGTAATTTTTACTTATACGGTTATAAAGGGTTAGCGTTGTAATAAAAAATGTCCTAATTTGTCTTGGTCAAGGGTGTGAATGGATATGAAATGAGAAAATATGAAAAAGTAGTATTGATAGGAAAAGTATTTTCCAACATTGCAGTTATTGCAATTTTCCCACAATATTATTTACAGAAGTAGATTTGCAATTTTGCCATTTGAAAAATATTTTAACTGTGAAATAGTTAACATTCAGTTTAAAGTTTAGGATTTAAAATGAGCCTAAATTTATGCAACAGACTTCCTTACCTTTAATTTATATGATGGAACTTATTTTCAGGACAGAACATAAGAAATATATACAGATTGAGCAAATCATCCAAGCAACTAAGATTTCATTATTGTGGATACCACTGGAGACCACACTGAAAACTGAGTGCTATCAACTCAACCTAAAGACTTAAAAGTCACAATATCTGTGACTCAGTTGCCACATCCATCCAAGGTCAATGGTTAAGGGTTCAATGATTCTGAAAGTAGCAAAAAAAAAAAAAAAAAAAAAAAAGAAATTTCAAACTAAGATAGAACAGTTAGCTAATTTCTACCAGGTTTGCATCAGATTTACCCTCCCTGGCTTCTTCTTATAACATCTCATTTATCCACAGATACTTATCTGGCAATCTTATATACCTGGAACACAACTGAGAATCGATTAGTCAAGTCACAAAAGTCAAGCCATAAAACTCTTTGCTCTGTCTTGGAGGAAAAACTCATACACCATCAATTTTATAGAATATTTGCTTTTATGCTTTACCTAAAAATATTACAAATTTGGTGACCTGTTTTCTAAATCCAAAGAATGTTAGAAGCCATAAATAAATGGGGTTAGGACTTGTTATAGATCCTATGAGAGCAGAGCTACAATAGTAGACAAAATAGAAAATCTGTTAAAACTGACCAAAGCTTAAAAAGCACAATATTCTGGGGATCCCGCAGTAAGAACTAATATAACTCAATCAGTTTCACTGGCAACATGGTATTACATTCATGGTAGAAGAGATGACATCCATTCTGATGTCTGATTCATTCAGAAAGGTCCTATTTTGTTTGGTTTGGTCAGTTTAATGAGTTATAAAAGTACTAATCCATTTTAGAAAGCTATCCATTTAAAAGGCTTAAAACAATATGAATATGTATGCGTGTGTGGAGGGGGTGTGAGATATCTACCTAGATCAGCTACATAAAGAGATACCTGTATCTCTATCTATCCATGCTTAGATTCTAAGAACTTCAAGTCAATTTTGCCTGCACTCAGTGGGTGCTGCTAGTACATCCAGGTGTACTAAGTGGGTGGCTTCTTGATTTGAACCATTAAATAGTGAGGTTTTGGTAGAGGTCTGAACTAAGTGAATACCGTTTCTGTAGGTCAAGAACAGCTGAATATCAGCCATATCACACGGCTCCAGCTAATATTATTATGGGCCATTTTGTGATCTGTATAATTTTCCCATACAGTACTTTACTTAGCTCAATTATAAAATTAAATTAGACTATAAACATACAGTAACTGAGCAGTAGGGACCCTGACCTGGAAAGAAAAATGTGATTAATGTCACAATAGAAGTCAAAATAATAAAACAAAAGCTTATATTTAAAAGGTCACATATTAGGACCCTCAATTATCACAAATTTACCATGGAGAGTTTTATTTAACTCACACTAATACTAGGTAATATTTTATTTCTACTCGCCAGAGGACAACTGGATTGTAAACACCAGTTTCTGGCTTATGAGTGCCCAGGAAATGTGCACTGAAGCTAAAATGAAACTTGTCCAGTTATTCTCCAAGTCATGAGATCCATTTTGTTTATTTATTTAGAAAGGGGAAGAGGTGTGATTAAAAATCATTTACATAGTCAATGGAAGACATTATTAAGTTTGTTCATATTTCTGGTAAAAACAAGAAAACCTGAACTTTTGTTTTATTCTGCAGAACTAAGATATTGGATGATTAATAATGGATAACAGAAAAACATCAACCACCATTATGATTTTAATACAAGTAAATTTATTTCCAAGCTGGGATATGCTTTGTGATTTAGGGAGATCAGGCTTTATAATCATTGATAACCTTTTCTGAGAAACAATTGACCCACAGTCAACCTATTACATAACCTAGCCAAAGAAAGAAAACTGTTTCATAAAAACCACTAAACCAAACTTGAACTATTGTAAGCTATTAAATGAGCTTGTTTTGAACTCAAATGTATGTTATTCAAGAGATTAAAGTAGTACATTTAGAAAGTACATAAACGCTGTTTATAACAAAGCATGGCCTTATAATGATAGTTTAATTCCTTACATGTCCTATCAGCATATGTCTCTACTGTTAATATTTTCTTTTTAATAAGTCTCATAAAGTAGACTGAACCAAATAGATTCTCCTTTCCTGGTCCTTTTTAAAGTGTTACCAAGTTACGCCCTTTGCTAATATTCCTAAAGATCTAAAGATTCAAGTATATCCATGTAATTCCAGTTAAATATTATGAGAAAAATCCTATCTAAGCATAGTAATAAAACCATAGAAAACGGAAGTGTAAAACTACAGGAAATGTGTGTGTGTGTGCGTGCACGCACCTGTCCATATGTGTTGCTCTTTTGAGAATAGATGAGTTTAAAAAATATTTTTGGACCAGGGCCATGACTGAATGAACACGATCTTCATGAAGCCCCAAGAGGAACCCTACACTTTACAAGAACAAAAACTTTCTATAGAAAATATGTTATGTACAGCTGTATCAAAGTAAAAAATAAAAATAAAAAAAGAAAGAAAGAGGATATAACAGAGAGTTTAAATGAGGTCAACAGAATTACACCAGCTGGTCCCACTCCCCACTGGGCTGCAGGGGGAAGTGAAGCAATCCACAGGACACAGGTTTAATCCAGACAAGGCTTCACAGAAAAAGAAAATCAACACAGCAAACTGCACTGAAAAACAATCTTCAGCCAGTCCAGATTATGCAGTAATAAAAGAACTGAATATTTGAAATATTTGCTGTTCAAAGAGAAATTCTTACATACTAAGCCAGTTAGCCCAGGTTTTGATACAAATCACCAAATTCAGAAATACAGCCTTCAACTTAGAGAAGAGAAGGGGGGAGGGGCGGGTGGTCACACATTTTGGTGAATGCAAATATAAAATCACAATTGCCTATATTACAATAATTCCTTTAAAATGTAGAGTGGAGCAGTAGGGAGATGCTTCTCCCTTTCTTCACAGATCCCAGTGCTGTCTCACATGTCTATTGGAGTGTGGGGTGACAGGAGGACTTTGTGCAGGGCTCTGCTAGGTTCATTATGATGATACCCAGACACTGGGCGTCTCACACACGTTCCTCTCTGCTGCCTCATTCAAACACCGCAGTTAAGATGCTGAAGACTGTAATTCAAGCTAAAGGAAGAGTCGCAAGAATAACGGCCAATGCATAAATTTAGATGTGAAAAACAGACATCTCCATTGATAGTATTATTGCGACAGACACTCCATTTAAAAACAGGGCATCCTAGTCCTTTTCCCTTTATAATGCCCTCCTCTTGCTTAGCTGGCTCTGTTCTCTTTAGTTCTGTACCATCTTCTGGTTTTGTCCATCTGTCTCAGTTTCCTTCCCCCAGAGAGTGTGACCTTATTGCTACTTGTGCCAGAGGCAGCCTGGGAAAAACTGAGACGCCAGGAACAAAGAGACCTCCCTACAATCCTGACCTTTCAAAAGCTTTTTATGAACACTTGGGATAAAGAGAAGCCTGCTGACTTCACTCACCTGCATATACCAGGCAGAAGAACACACAAGGCTATTCTTTTTTTGGTCTTACCCTGAGAGTTGTGTCGTTCTTCCATCTAATAGAATACATTTTCACTGGCTTTACTTGAAGAACTACATTTAAGTGATGTTATGGCAGTTATGGCTTAAAACAAGCCTAGTTTATGCAAATAAAATATCTAAACAATATTTCACTGAATTTACATTAGAGCAAAAGAATAAAATATATCATGTGGCAAATTAAGAAGGATGAATGGAGCTGTATCAGTTTTGGGCTTATGCAGTATTTCTATTATGAGTAGCCTTGAAGTATATCATGATGGGCATTTAACTCATGCAGTACCTTTTGCCTAAAAATAGAGAACCCTTTATCTCAAAGAGCAAATAAAATACTTTATGTGTCATGTTTTTTATAATGTTTAAATTTTTTAAAAATTACACTGATTATCTCATTTAAATTTCACTAAAATACTAAACATTGGCAAGGCAAGTATTAGAACCCCAGCTAAGGAATATAGACTGATAGAAGACGCAACTAAGTGAAAATCAGGGCACACCATTGATAAGAGAGTATTTCTACTTCTACCCATGACTAACCACTTGGTATGAAGTGATTCCCTTGCCTTCCCTGGGCAGGTAGTCCATTCATTCGTTAATTCATCAGCATGGGTGTGAGTTGAACAAGACAGACAAATTAGGGCAATGTTTACCATGACTGGAGAAAGAACTCAATAAGCAAGTCATGTTCGTGATATGGTTAAGGAAAAGAATCATCTAACTTTCTCTTCAATACAGTTCTAGCTCATTGGCCACCAGAGACAAATGGGAAAAGCCCAAAGTCAATGTCAGGCCCAGAGATTTTGAGTGCATATGTAGACTTCCTAAGATGTACTTTAATTGAGTTCTTTTATTGCATCCCCTGGGCAAATGCAATTGATTTCAGAATTACTGATTGCTTTGCATGGTCCAACCCAGTTTCCCTTCATCCCTGGGGATAATCAAGCGCTGATTCCTGATTCTCAAGAAAAATGGAGAATTGAAGGAATATTACATCTCAAACTACCAGTATAATCTTCTAACTTGTCTTATTATAAAGTATTATATTTCTATAGGACAGGTTAATAATCCAAAAAATGAAACTAAGATGATCAAAACCTATAGTTAATACTTTAAAATACAATCCAACACCATTTGATCTTCTGGCTTGGTGACACTCCAATTTATTCTCTCTAACGTTTCCTTAAGAGTTATAATCAAAGGATGACTGAGTAAGAGCTGGGTTCCGTTTTGGTACTTAATTCTTTCTGTAATTCCATTTTAGCACCACTGAATTAACATTAGTGCTTCAAAGAGCTGCCTTTTGTGGATAGAATGAATTTATTATTACACACATTCATCACTTTTGTCTTCCTACCGATATGTTTAAGGAGTGGAGATACAATATTTACATCCAGTAGGTCAGAATGCATACAATTGTTGACATTTTAAACTCATCTGGAAAAGTAAATGTTGTTACTATATTATTGTAGATTGTAGAGTGTCCTTCAAATTTTTACTTTCATTATTTTCACTTTGGAGATTCTGTTATTGAAAGTCAAGTGCCCTTCCACCCAGTGAGGATACAGGGGGAAGAAGCTGTCTTTGAATCAGAAAATGGGCCCTCACCAGACACTAAATCTGCTTGTACATGGGTCATGGGCTTCCCAATCTCCAGAATTGTGAGAAAGTTTTGTTGTTTAGAAGCCACCCCCCAGCCCCACCCCCCGCCCCCCGCCGCAGCACACACACAAAACAAGTCAAGTGGTTTCAACTGTTTCATGTTTAAATCATTTAACAAAATGTCCTGGGCTCCTAGAGCGCACAGAACACTTCCCCTGGAGCAGCTACAGCTGGGCCGGCCACAGCCTCTCACCCTGAGCTGCAATCTGGGTTAGCCATGGAAGAACACAGGGAGTCAAAAAGTTGAAGTTTCACAGCATGCTCTGAAATAATGGAATATGAAGATACACACTGCTCCCATCAAAGAAGAAAAGGTATGACTTTTTTTCCACATACCATCAATTTTTTTAGCGTAAAAATACCTAAATCATTTGAATCCCAAATCCCATTTTCCATTTTGTCAAAAACAATGACCTTTATTCTAAACTGCCAAGAGTTTCATTAGTTCTAGAGAGAGTAGACATGCTTATCACAGCAGCAATGACTCCTGCTCAGAAGCCTAAGGAAGAGAAATGGTTTATGAGGACAGTAACTTGATTTTATTTCACCAGCGAACAAGGCTTTCGAGTCTCTTGTTGCTTCTCACAGTCAATGGAATGTATTTATCAAATGCTGCAAAGTGATTACTTCATCTGCTCCGGTCATCAGAGGCAAATAAGATTACCATGTGACAGCAGAGAAAGTTGTTTTTTCTAACCACATTAAAGCACACAGCCCACGTTGTTTAATTGAACAAAACACACAGGAAACAAAGAAATTTGATTGAATTTCTGATGAAGCATGTTACGAATATGGAAACACATTTATTTGAAATCCATATCATTGCCATCTAAACAGGACACAAATATATTGACTCTTACAGTTCTGACTGCCAGAGGCTGGAAGTGATAAGAGCTGGAATGTGTTACTCAGAGTGGTTAACAAGGAAATAGAAACAATCTAGTAGCAAGCAAGAGAAGGACACAAGCTTCCTAAGGGCAAAAGCCATTGCTAACTTAGTCTCACATCTAGACAAGTGTCAGTTTCTTAAAAGTGCCTATTAACCAACCTGAGCCACGTCTTCCTGGGTATAATTTGCAGACTAGCAGAAAATTGAGCCTTTTGGAGATAAATATATTTGTTCCTCCAAACTTCAGAGGATTGTTTAGAAAATAACTATTCAAGGATTTGACTTTACTCCCAAATCTGGAAAACGCTGATATTAGACAGCAGAAATACAGAATTTCACTTCTGATAAATTGGGAAAAGTCAAGAGATCTATGAATTTCCTGGCTTGAAGGAAATTAAACAAATTCTTTACAAAATATTAATACATTGAATGAAATAATATATAATTAGGACAATATATTATGACCAAGTGGGGTTTATCCCAGGAATGCAAGGCAATTAATGTAATTCACCATATTAATAGATTTTTGACAAAGATGTCAAGGAAATTCAATGAGGGAAAACAGAGACTTTTCTACAAATAGTGCTGGATCAGCTAGACATCTGTATGGAAAAAAACAAAAGAACCCATACTACATTCAAAAATTAAATGAATTATGAATCTCAACAAGAGCTAAAATGTTAGAAGAAAACACAGGAAAAATGTGTGATATTAAATTTCTTAAGCACAAATTATAAAAGAATGATAAAATGGGTTTATCAAAATGAAAAATCTTATATTTGAAAAAATGCAGTTAAGTAAACAAAAATATAAGGAACATACTACTAGGAGAATATCTTTGCAATACATATGTCCAACAAATAGCTTGTATCTACAATATATAAAGAACTTTTACAATTCAAGAAAACAATCTAAAAATGAGTAAAAGATTTGAACAGACACTGTGCATAAGAAGGTATATAAATTGGCAATAAGTACATGAAAGGAAGTTCAACATTACTAGTTATTCAGGAAATGTGAATTGAAATCCCAATGAGATATCACTACACACTACTAGTTTGGCTACTAGTTAGAAAAGCTCACAATACCAAGTGCTAGAAAGGATGTGGAGCAAGTAGATCTCTTATACATTGCTAGTAAAAATGCAAAATCATACAGACACTTAGGAAAGCATTTTGGCCATTTCTTGTAATATTAAAGGCACACTTTATGAATCTGCAGTCCATTTCTGTTTGCATAAAGGCAAAACCACAGTGACAAAAAGCAAGTATGTGGTAAAGGGAGAAGGTGACTTGGTGACTTTTTAAGACGAGGGAACTGTTGTATATCTTGACAGTGGTAGTGGCTAAACAATTGAATAGCCAAAATTCCTCAGGCCATACCCTTAAAATAGGGGAACTGTATTGTATAAAATAATACCTTAATAATAAATAAATGTTAAAATTACATAAATATTCCTATTTATCCACTGCCTGTTGGTATAGAAAAGAACATAGAAAATGGCCACAGAGTAACACAGTGAAATTAAGATTTTGAGAAAAGAGTGATCAGAAATATTGATCCTAAAATGTCAAGTCCAGCCCAAATAAACTACCTTTCACGACTATAAATGTCATCCAGGAGCTTTTAGTATATTCTGGGGGAAAGTGTTATACCCTGTAAGACAGTAATAACAGCTGATTCTTGGTACATTCAATTACATAATGGAGAAATAGCTTAATCCTGTAACAGATTTCCAATGACCGTTTGCCATTAGTAAACCTTGAAGAAGGGGAGAGAAAAGGATGGGAGGGGTGAAGAATGGAAGAAAGAGAGCTAAAAAGGAAAATGAGAGAGGAATGCCAATCAGGAGAAAGAATAGCTGACAAAAACCACAAAACAAAGCACAACAGTAGAAAAGTACCTGCTGGGAAAAAAGATTATGGGAAAAGCAGAAGAAGAACTGAGCAATACAAAGAGACACACATCTAGGAAAACAAAAGATGTGAGAAGGAATGTTGAGGTCAGTGAAAGCAATCAAGCCCGGCCTGGTGGCTCATGCCTATAATCCCAGCACTTCAGGAGGCTGAGGTGGGTAGATCATTTTTGGTCAGGAGTTTGAGAATAGCCTGGGTTACATGGCAAAACTCCTTCTCTACAAAAACTACAAAAAAATTAGCCAAGCATTGTGGCTTGCACATGTAGTTGCAGCTACTCAAGAGGCTGAGATGGGAAAATCACCTGAGGCCGGGAGAGGTTGCAGTGAGCCGTGATCCCACCACTGCACTCCAGCTTGGGCAACAGAGCTATACCTTGTTTCAAAAAAAAAAAGGCAAGCAGAGTCAGACACCAAGTACAATGGGTAGAGAGAGAAAAAAATAACTACAAACGAGGAAAGAAAAAAAAAGGAGGAGGGTTAGGAAGTCCACATTTGGATGGGAACATGAGACATGAGACTTCCAATATATTATTTTGTTGTAAAATTAAAATATTGTAAGGAAATACCAAAGAAATAACTTGAAGAATTACTTTCCAGATGTTTTCAATGCACTTTTTTTCCTCCTATGAAATGTAACATTCCTGGGCCTTTTAAAATCTTACTTGCCTCTCTTCAATGTAAATAACTCAGTTTAAGGCATGGTTTCCCTTCCAAGGACTTTTAATTTATACATTTTAATAATTCTCTTCAAGGCTTTCAAAATGCCCATGAAATGACTTCCTACTATGAAACAGAAGGACAAGAGGGAGATAGATTATAAAGACTTGCCTGTGTTCTGGTTCCAGGTCTGCCAGTAATAGTTGGACAAGTTTCTTAATGTGTGTGTGTATGTGTGTGTGTGTGTGTGTGTGTGTGCGCGCGCATGCGTGCATGCATTGTGTATGTGTGTTAACAAACCAGTTTTCCAGTTCCATTTACTTCACTCCGTTTTCTTTCTCCGTTACTCTTTTCTGTTTTCATTCATTTCCTTAATTCTATTTCACGCTTTTACCTTTCTCTTTCCTTCCCTTCTTTTTCTCCCTTCCAACAATGAGGACCTGTGGAAGGCTGATCACTGTGCCAGCTGCCAGGGACAAGAAGCCACAAGTGGTTCTACCCTGCTCAGGATCTGGGCTGGCTGGAAGGTAGCTAATTCATCAGTAATTATCAATGCTTTAACATTAAGGAGAAACAACTATTGACCATTCTATCCTGCAATATTCATCTTTGAAAGCAAGACTTTCTTTCCTATGGGAATTTAAACCTTTGGGATACAACATTTTTCTTAGTTTTCTTAGTAAATACACTCTTATTTACCTCCCCATTCCCTAATGTCATGTCTTCACAGTTCAGTTTGGAATTTTAAAACTCAGCCTGACAAGATAGCCTGAGGGTCCTTCAAAGTTGAAGCTATAAACATGATCATGTGAACTTAGGGATAATCATTTGTGGCAACAACAAAAACTCCAGCAACCTAAAACCTAAACACCTTCAGAAAAATGTGCCTCATTTTAGCAGGCGTATTGATGTGTAAGAAATTGCTAAAAGTAGGTTTCACAATATCCTAACTGGTGTTGACATATCAGCATACTTTATAACTCTTCTAGATTTCCACAATTATTATAAAGAATGTGGAATAAAAGGATTTTTTAAACAAAAAGATACATATCTTTTTATCTTTATCCCTCCCCTTCTTAACTTACTTTACACAATTCAATTAATGCCTTGAACATCTACAGAAATTTCTCTTCTCATGCTATGACTAATTGATCTCTGCAAATCAGCAGGTGTTTCATCCAAAAGCTCACACCATAGGATGCTTGGTAGTTTACTTGTTACAACCCATAAAACATGACAGGCTCGAGAAAGAGCATAGCTCACATCTACCTTAACACAAGTTAAGGTTCAAGAATCCAATGGTTTAATACCTAAAGTAAGATAATTAAAAGAGCTCTGATCAAATTACTTAATAAGAACTCCAATCCTTTCCTTAGTCTCAAGAGGCAACACAACAAGAACCATGGTGGAAATATTAAAGGTGCTGGCTTTTGACACAATGTGAGCATTGGTCTAAGCTTGAGAGCAGAAAACAACCCAAACAGGCAGCTGGCACAGGATTCACAGCATCTCTCTCAGCGATTGTGAATGATGATTTCTTAAAGAGCAATGGTGGGTTCTTTCAAGTTACTTGATACAGAACCCGATAACAATATGTGTGCGTACTTGATAAACAGTATTTGATGGCAAAACAAATGCAAACGTTGTTGGCTATTTTGAGAGTCATACTCCTTAATGACTTGAACTCCTAACACTCTACATACTAACTCCCTTGAAGCAGACATTTCACTTGCTCTTTGAAAATACTAATAGGGAGAAAAGACTTGCTCTGTGTTTCGGCCAGTACTTTAAAAAGACATGCATGGTGCTTTTTTTTTTTTCCCTTTCCAACTCTTATTTTAGGTTCAGGGGGTGCATGTGAAGGTTTGTTACATGGGTAAATTACGTGTCAGGGGAGTTTGGTATACAGATTATTTTGTCACCCAGGTGATAAGAATAATACCTGATGGGTAGTTTTCCAATCCTTGCCCTCTCCTACCCTCCACCCCCAAGTTTGCCTAAGTGCCTATTGTTCCCCTCGTTGTGTCCATGTTTACTCAATGTTTAGCTCTCACAGGTGAGAACATGCAGGATTTGGTTTTTCTGTTCTTGCATTAAATCACTTAGGATAATGGCCTCCAGGTCCATCTATGTTGCTACAAAGGACATGATTTTGTCCTTTTTTATGGCTGCACAGTATTCCACGGTGTATATGTGCCACATTTTCTTTATCTAGGGTATCACTGACGGGCATTTAGGTTGATTCCACGTCTTTGCCATTGTGAAAAGTTCTGTGATGAACACACATGTGCATGTGTCTTTTTAGTAGAATGATTTATTCCTTTGGGTATATACCCAGTAATGGGATTGCTGGGTCAAATGGTAATTCTGTTTCAAGCTCTTTGCGAAATCTCCAAACTGCTTTCCACAGTGGCTGAACTAATTTCCATTCCCACCAGCAGTGTAGAAGCACCATTTGTGTAATGTTTACAGCTACATTTATGAGGACAAGTAGGGGAGGAGTCTGGTTCCATAGCCCACAGAAAAACTGGAGAACTTTAACATCATAACAAGTCGTGACTCCTTCAGCAAATTTCTCCTGACAGCTGAGACATTATCAAAGATGATTTATATTCAGAGATGCTAAGGCTAGTCTATGCCCAAAAGGAAAATAAAACAAACAAAAAAACATGACCTTTAACTAGTTATACCTGGGGAAGGGAGCCAAAAAGGGTGAAGGTGAAGGGACAGCTGGGAAAGCCAAAAAAAAAAAAATCTACCCAGAAACCTGCTGCTGAAGTATTTGCACTAAACAGTCTCAGCCCAGGATACAATCGTACATCCCATTGCAATTTCTTCTTCCCTAAATATGTGCCTATTCCAGGCATTTGCCATATCATCAACTGTCACTATTTTTTTTTTTAATTCCTGAATTCTTTAGGGTTAGAAATCTCTCACAACAAAGACAGAAGATTAGACTAGGATTCGCTTTAAAAAAAACTGCCCTGTGGCTGAGTCTGTCATCTGGGAACGTTTCAAAGTCAGCTCTCATCTCCAGGCGGTGCTTAGCAGAGGTGGGACTGACACTACTGGGTCTCTCGCCTCCAACAGGCTCCAGTCTCCTCTCACTGAACTACACATTCTCTAACTCTCTATGGACAGAGCAGACACTCAGCAACTAATTCCGTTTCTCTTACTACTTCCCTCTTCAGACAGCCTGGGGATGACACTGTGCTAACACCACCTTTGGAAGAAGAGGTGGCTCAACCCTCAGAAACACTCCCCTAAGGATTTATTTATCAAAATGCCACCATGATAATTGTTACACCCGAGCCTTGATCCTTCAAAACAGTGCTGCCTTGATATACTACAGTTAGTTAAAATTCTTTTGCTTTGGTTTCCTTTAAAAAAAAAAATGTGTGTGCTAGTGTATCTCACACACCACAGCTTTAGGAAATGTTAGCAAACTGCAAATAATCTCTCCCTCACTTAATTGTCAAGATGTTGAAAGTCATTTCCTTCTACAAACATGTCCAAACTCTGTTATCCTATCCATATAAAGTTATATATCATTCAAGGGCTTTTAGGGAAAGTACACAAACCCGAATTAAGCAACAAATAAGTGCCGCAGACCAGGCTACGCACTTTTCATTACCCTCCGACTCTGTGAAGTGGGCAGTGGACATTCCTGTCTCTGTTTTACAGATAAGAAAATAAAGCCAGGCAAGTCCCACAGCAATACATGGCAGAAGCAAGAATCAAATTCAAGTCTGTGTTATTCAAGTTCCAGGGGTGTCCTTTCCAATGCTGTTGTGACCTTCAAAAAGCCTCAGGAATTTATGTTTGTGGGGACAAGGTGAAAATCACCCCTGAGAAGCTTGGATTCATTCTTTGGGATGGGGCTCAGGGTACTACCATGTTCAACTTCAAGGAAAAGGCTTAGTCCAATCAGGCTATAATCGTATAAACTCATGCTCTCCAGTTCTCCAACAAGGGTACCATAAGCATGTTCAGGAGAGAAAAGTAGCTCCCAAGGAAAATCAGCATCCCAAGGGAATTACATGGGTGTAGTTTTCCTCTAACTCACCCATAAGGCGATCTCTGGCAGAGACAGGAAACGGGCTTCATCTTTATTGTCAACCCAGATTGAAAGATGGTTGGAAAGATTCTGGGCCATGGCAAAAGTACAGAATCAACTAGCAAATGCTCATGGCCCTCCCTTCACTTATATGTTTGGTATGAGTCGGGTCATATTATTTGAACCCTGTATGACTCAATTTCCCCTACCATCAACCCTACAACTTCTCCCTAATCATGAAACCATTTTGTTCATTGTTAATTTACACACTGTCAAAACTGAGGTGGAGAAAGGTACAGCTAAAATCTACATTGAATCTTATCATGTTTATTCCACCAGTTTTTATATAATTATTAAAAACTCATCAATGGTAGTCTTAGAAAAATAATATTGATTATAAAACTATTCAGCAAAACGAAAGACTATCCAATATAAAGTAATCTATTCAAACTTTCCTATTAATACATAACATGCCTACAAATATTTATTTGAGGTGGAGTAAAGGTCACAGTACCTTAGTCTCCAGGTAGGTGCTCCAACAGTTCATGAGTCCTATTGCAGGTGTAGAGGCTCTACAGTTGAATGAGAAAAGTCTGAATATTTCAGCCATAGACTTTCAATTTGGCAAGTTAGGAGAGAAAAGGGCAGGGAGGTATGAAACTTCATAGTTCTCATTCTTTGTAGTGGGGAATTCTTTTGCAGTAATTGATTTACTGAGGATTCTGTTGCAGCACACTCATGCTATAATTGGTTGCATGCAAGTTAACAAGCCCTGATTTGTGGACTGCAAATATGACATACTGCAGACAGTCTGCTATTCCTGCCCACCTGGCTATAGGATTCTAGATATGCAAATTGAGCAAACCTAATATATTGATGCTGATTAGAAATGAAGGCCCTTATTATACAGAGGTAGCCCTTGTGCTGCTGTTGACAAGGCTATGCCAGAATTGAAATCTGGAGCCATAATTCATACATTCTACAAAAGTAAAATATGCAAGGCACAGAGGACATTGTGAACTAGGGAGGTACTCAAAAAGGTGAGTTTTCAAGTAGGTCTGTGATTTACATTTCTTTTTTTTTGAGACAGAGTCTCACTCTGTTGCCCAGGCTTGAGTGCAGTGGCTTGATCTTGTCTCATTGCAACTTCCGTCTCCCAGGTTCAAGTTATTCTTCTGCCTCGGCCTGGTGAGTAGATGGGATTACAGGCACCTGCCACCATACTCAGCTAATTTTTGTATTTTTAGTGGAGACGAGGTTTCATCACATTGGCCAGGCTGGTACATTTCTTTTTTTATAAGCTCAGCAATTAAGCAGTCCATGAATTAGGACTCAAAAGAGTGATGCATTAAAAAAGTCTCCAGTAGAGCATAGAAACTCCATGAGAATGGGTAGATTATATAATACTAGAAGTGATATTTAGGGGCCAGTTAAATCTTTCCAATGATAATTTTGATACAAATCAATAAATTGAGGGGCTGATGGAAATAGATCCTATATACAACAGCAAAGGATAATCATTTCACATTTGACTCAGACCAACAAAGTGAAAATAGCTAAACAGAGAAGGAAGTAAAATGAAACTGAAGATAAACCCATAAAACGAATAGTGACTAAAGACAATTAAGATGGAATTTGGAATAAACCACAGTAGTTAACCCTATATGAGAGAATGCATGTAAAAGACATATTTTAATAACAGCCCACTATAAAAAATGTAGAGAAGCCCAAACCTGCAGTTCTTTTATTCTATTACATGAAGTCTATTAACTAACAGTATAACTAAATATAGTTTGAAAGACTCACGTAAATAAATTTAACTATTAGGGGAAAAAAAGCACAGTCTTTTTTTTTTCTTTTTCTTTTTTTTTTTTTTTGTTTGAGCTAATGTCTTGACTTGCATTTTATATATTTGGTTACTACAGAAATAAGGTATATGACCTATTCCAGAGAACTGGGAATTGTGTACTTATTTCACTCCTTAATCAATAACATACAATGGGGGAAAACACAGCCTTAACTGTTATTCAAGTTAATTATACTGCAATGAAATCTCAGACTCGCATACTGAAGGAGTCCTTCAGATAATTCAGTGCATCTTATATCTGGGAGTACTGTCTTCTAATGGGGCACTTATTAGCTAAAGAAGAACAAAGAGCCTGTAATCTTCAGGGATGACTGCTGTCAAACAGCATAAATCAGAGACCACAATTGATTAACTAATTTGAGCAGTAAAGAAAGACTTAGTTGCTATGGCAATAAAGAAAAAATGGAAGATTTGATCACCTGAGAGATTCCTTCTTCTCATGAGATTTCAGAGAAATCAGAAACTACAAAGAGAAAATGCCCACCAGCTTATCGATTGCAGCCATAAAATAATA
This sequence comes from Cacajao melanocephalus, assembly GCA_963573385.1. Classification (NCBI taxonomy): domain Eukaryota; kingdom Metazoa; phylum Chordata; class Mammalia; order Primates; family Pitheciidae; genus Cacajao; species Cacajao melanocephalus. The sequence continues at coordinate 418 of CAUYLG010078651.1, read as the reverse complement.
ATATTCTGTAATCACTTTTTTTGAAGTGTTAAAATGGCTTTACCAATATAAATTTTTAGAGTGATGGACACTGCTAGCAGCATGCCAACCTATCATTCACAAGACATTCAGCAAGGTGATTCCTGGACAGAATATGAGTTAGAGCTAAAAAATTTTAGGCTTTTGCCTTGTCTCTGTGACCTTTAAAGAACTCATTCCCCTAATTTAGGAACTACTTTTCCAACATACTCCAAAATATCAAATTACTACTGTTAATGCAAATTTTTTTTTTTTTTTCTTGAGACAGAGTCTCACTCCATCACCAGGCGCCAGGCTGGAGTGCAGTGGCGCGACCTCGGCTCACTGCAACCTCTGCCTCCCGGGTTCAAGCAATTCTTCTGCCTCAACCTCCCGAGTAGCTGGGACTACAAGCAAGCCC
>CAUYLG010078650.1:0-18456 GCA_963573385.1 Cacajao melanocephalus | reverse complement strand
GCTGTTTGTTTGTTATTTTCTTCCCTTATTCCTTCCTGTCTCTGTTGTTAAGCACAATTATCGGCATAAAAGAGATTTTTAGTACCTATTCCTAGATTGTATTCCAGCCTGGGCAATAGAGCAAGAATTTTGTTCTCTCTCCCCCTTTTTCTTTCTTCTTCTTTCCCTCTTTCTTTCTTAATTTCTCTCATTAAAAAACAAGTAGATGAAAAATTAATAAGGATATAGAAAATTTGAACACAAGTAATATTTTTCAACTAATATTTATAGTAACTTCTATTCAACAAAATAGGAATACACCTGCTTTTCAAATGCTCTCAGCACTTTTATCTTTAGACTATATTCTGTGCTGTAGTACCAGTCTCAAGAGGATTCAAGTCATACAAGGTATGTTCTCTGACTATACACAGTATGCTATCTCAGTTAGAGAGCTTTCTGGCATATCTCCAATTTTATTGTTTAAAGCTAAACAAAATGATTCTATATTATCCATTAGTCAAATAAGTAATTCCAAGAGAAAATTAGAAAATACTTAAAACTTACTGAAAATGAAAATGTAGTGTACCAAATCTTATGGTATGCAGCTAAAACAATACTTACAGGAAAATTTATAGCATTAAAGTTTTGTATTAAAAAAGTAGAAAGGTTTAAGATTGGTGACCTAATCTTCCACCTTAAGAAACTACATAAAGAAGACCAAAGTAAATCCAAAATAAGCTGAATGAAGAAATATTGAAGATAACAGCAGAATTCCATTAAACAAAAGAGAGCAGGTTGGGTGCAGTGGCTCACGCCTGTAATCCCAGCACTTTGGGAGGCTGAGGCGGGCAAATCACCTGAGGTCGGGAGTTCAAGAGCAGCCTAACAACATGGAGAAACTCCATCTCTACTAAAGATACAAAATTAGCAGGGTGTGGTGGTGCATGCCTGTAGTCCCAGCTGCTTGGGAGGCTGAGGCAAGAGAATTGCTGGAACTTGGGAGATGGAGGTTGCAGTGAGCTGAGATCGCGCCATTGCACTTCAGCCTGGACAACAAGAGCAAAACTCTGTCTCAAAAAAATAAAAATTAAAATAAGAGAGCAATGCAATAAAGAAAAATTAATAAAATAATTGAAAGCTGGTTTTTCAGTGTTACCGGTAAATTTGATAAAACCCCTAGCCAGACTAATTGGGGTAAAAAAAAAAAAAGACCAAAGTTGCAAATTGCCAATGTTTAGATACAAGAGAGGGGGTATCACTACATGTCTCATAGATGTCAAATGACAGAAACAGAATTTTATGAGTAACTTCATACTAATAAATTTAACAACTTGGATATAATGGACAAATAACTTGAAAAACACACACCACAAAATCTCACTCAAATAATAATATAGATAACCTGAATAATCTTATATATTTATTTTAAAAATCCTTAACATTTTTTTCTAAAAGAAAGCTCTAGGCCCAAATGGCTATAGTGGTGAATTCGAAAAAACAGTTGCAGCGATCACATTGGAGAAATTACCCTTATGTTACTGTGAATTTTAGTTCTTCCTTTAAAATGGCTGTGGTTTTAATATGAAAAAAAAATATGTTATTTGGAAATGTTAATATTAATACTATATAAGATAAGATTAGTCCTTAATTTTTATTTTAGAAGGTTGGTATCAGGGTAAGATTATTATATTTGATGAGTTCTCAGTGTCTGTTTATACAGACTTCTGTTTTACTGGGGAACTTTGAGTAGCAAATTCATAGAAAGAAATAATGCTGATGAGGGTGAATTATTAGTAGATCGGCCCATTTATTCTTACGTTAGAGAAAGCAGGTGGGGGCTGTTCATTTTACAATGAATGAATGTTCTGGACTATACTTGTAAATATTACATTTTTTATATGTAAATGCTTGATTCTAAATAATATCCTTTATTACTATTTTAAATAATTTGAGCCTAGACAAAGTTTTTGAATGTGAGCAGATGCACTTGCCATTATTCTCTGAAAGTCATATTTCTTGTGTTTAAAGATTTATAAAAACTAAACTAATTTTGAGACATAATACTTAATACATGATCCTGACATTTCTTTCCAGAAATAAAATTAGTTTATTCTCAAAATGTAAGTTTTCACAGCCCTGTTAAAATGAGTTTATTCTTTGAACTTGTGCAGAAACCTACATATTGCTAAAATGTTATCAAAAGACCTTTTAAAAAGTGCCAAGAAATGAATTATATATTTAGGTTTATTCTTAATACTAGCAGCAGGAAGAGCACATTGTGAGCTAAATTGGTTAATTGAAGTTGGAATCAGTACTACCTTTATACATAGATCATATACCAGAAGATAATTAAGAACTACATTAAGATAGTCTTGAGGACCAATATGCTCCAAATATTTTTGTGTGAAGAAGAGCATACAAGTATAATATATAGAACATATAATCATATGGATTTATTTAGAGTTGTTACTTGAAAGTAAAATTTCTAATTATTATTAGCCACAAATTGAAGGTAGTATATATGAGTAACTTTTTTTTCTGTGATAGAACATTTTAAAATCTCATCTGCTGAACAAATTTAGATATAATTCATCACAGACTTTGCATAGTCTGATTTGACACTCATCTAAAGTCTTCTAACACTTGCTACTCAAAGTGTATGTACTCAAAGCAATATGCACAATACCTGGCAACTTATTAGAAATGTTCACTCTCAGGCCTCACCATAGACCTACTGAATGAGAAGCTACGTTTAATACTATCTCCAGATGATTGATATGCATATTAACATGTGAGAAGCATCAATAAGTTCTTTTGGCAAAGTGAGCTTGTGTGGAGCTGTATTGCCAGTCTTTCTTTTTAATAACATTCTTAGAAATGTTAATCCTCTTTATTCCTGTCTCTCATATACTTCTACCATTTCTTCAACTGAAGACTTAGACTTCTAAAGTTAGGTTCTTTATAGCAATTACAGCTTCCCCTGTGAATAAAAGGTGGTAGTGAAATGCCTCTCTGTGGATTCTGGCAAGACTTAGCTTACAGTGAACATAAGTATTGGATCTTTGATGTGGTGTGAATGTAGGGCTTATCTTTAATGTCTTTGCGTATTTTCTTTGAAAAAAGAAAGTACAGATCTGTTTTGTATTTTGTAATAATTTAATTGTTTAATTATTTAATACTTATATCTTAATTTTTTCTGTACTATAACTATGCATGTGCAGGTATCATTTAGGGACATCATGTTGCTCCCATGGAACAACACAGTTGCAGGGGGGTTCTGGACACAAATATGCTCATGTTGCTTGCTGTGCCATTATTAATAAAGTCCTTTGTTTCAGACATATGCATCTTGTATCTTTTGGTAGCATCTTTGAAACAATAGTATGTTAAATTCTTAGGTTGCTAGTAGAGTAAAATCTCAGACCTTTCACAGTTCTTGAGAGTTGGTTAAACTGGATCAATCTAAGATATTGTGTAAGTTTCTTATTTCTCTGTGGCACAAATGTTAAACTTTTTATTGCAACTATTGCTTTTTTTTTTTGCCTTTTGTACTTTTACTCTTTACCAGCTAACATATATTGTTGTCACACTATTTAGAAATAAGAGATGGGTTAATCTTTTTCTTAATGACAAATATGGCTCCTTTTGTTATGTCAGAAATAAAGATAGTGGTCCCAATCTAAAAACATAGATTATTTTACTCTTTTCTACTTGATTCCTTTTTCTGGAAAGAGAAATAGATTTGGGAATAATTTCTGACTCTTTGTCTTATGGAGTATGCATTTGTCATATGATTTGTTAGAGATGCAATCAATGGCAAGAAAATAGAACAATAATTGTTTCTATAATTGAATCAGATTTGTGATGTCAGATTCTTTAGAACTAAATTAATGCTATACTAGCACTCAAAACCAAAGATCTTTGATTTTACTTGTAATTTTGAAGTAGCTTACACTTTTTATTTTCTGTTGAAAAAGAAATAGTGATAAAATACTTTGTTATTGTTGCTCTGAAAGTTTAAAAACTTTTTTTTTTTTTTTTGAGACAGAGTCTTGCTCTGTCGCCAGGCTGGAGTGCAGTAGTGCAATCATAGCTCGCTGCAACCTTAACCTCTCGGTTCAAGTGATTCTCTGGCCTCAGCCTCCTGAGTAGCTGGGACTAGAGGCACGTGCCACCATGCCAGGCTACTTTTTGTATTTTTAGTAGAGACAGGGTCTCACCATGTTGGCCAGGATTGTCTCGATCTCTTGATCTCATGATCTGCCTGCCTTGGCCTCCCAAAGTGCTGGGATTACAGGCGCAAGCCACTGTACCTGGCCAAAAACTTTTATTTTATGAGCAATTTTATATTTTATTTCATTGTAATGTATCATAGTAGCCTTTTAAAATGTATACTCCTTTTTTAACCCATGTTAGATTTATATAAATGAAATGAAGAATATTAGTTCCATGACTTAGAAATTTCTACTATAAGAAAAAGCATGATTTACTGATAAATATAGTTGAAAATCTGACTGCATTTCACTGTTTTCATTCAGCTTTCTAATTTGAGATCGTCATACACGTGCACTTGTAAGAAATAATGCAGAGACAGCTTGTGGATTTTTATCCTCTTTCCCCAGTGCTAGTGTCTTGCAAACTGATAGTATAACATCACATCCAGAATGTTGAAATTGATATAATCAAGATGTAGAAGGTCTTCATCATCACAAGGATCTCTTATATTGTTCTTTTATAGCCACAGCACTTCTGCCTGTCCCGACCCTCTCCTAAACCTCTGGCAACCATTAATTTTTTTCTCTAATACTATAATTTTTTTATTTCAATAGTATCATATAAATGGAGTTATGGATTGAGTATGTAACCATTTGGGATTGGCTGTTTTTACTTAGCATAAGATTCATCCAGGATGTTTCATGTTCCAGTGTTTGTTCTTTTATATTAATGAGCATGATTAGATGGTATGGATTTATCATAGTTTGTTCTAATATTCACCAGCTTGGTGGACATTTGAGTTGTTTTTAGTTTGGGGTTATTATAATAAAGCTGCTATAAATGTTTATGTACAGGTCAAGCTAAGAGTATATTTCTCCGGGATCAATGCCCAGAAGTATAACTGCTAATTGTATGGTAGTTTCATGTTTAGTTTTTTAAGAAGTTGCCAAAGTGTTTTCCAGAGTGTCTGTACCATTTTACATTCTCACCAGCAGTGCACGGGTGATCCAGTTTGGCTGCATCCTCAGCATCATTTGATGTTGTCACAGTTTTTTTTTTCAGCCATTTTGACAAGTGTGTAGTGATATTTCATTATGGTTTGAATTAGCATTTCACTAATGGTTAATTATGGTGACATCTTTTCATGTGCTTACTCAACACCTGTATATCCTATTCAATGAGATCTTTCATTGTCTTTTGGCTGTTTTCTAATTGAGTTGTTTGGGTTTTTTACTGTTAAATTTAAGAGTTCTTTTTGTATTGTAGATACTAGTTCTTTTTAAGAAAATTGGTTAGCAAATATAGTAGATGCTCATTATTTTGCAAGTTTACTGCTTGCTAAAATTTATTTGAAGTGCCAGTTCAATACTTGTAGTGCTTTTGCAGTCATTTGTAGATAGGCACAGAAGGGGCTGGGTGCAGTGGTGCACGCCTGTAATTCCAGCACTTTGGGAGGCCAAGGTGGATGGATTGCTTGAGCTCAGAACTTCAGGACCACCCTGGGCACTGGGCAACATGGTGAAACCCCATCTCTACTGAAATACAAAAAAAAAAAAAAAAAAAAAAAAATTAGCCAGGCTTGGTGGCAGGCACCTGTATTCCCAGCTACTCAGGAGGATGAGACAGGAGAATTGCTTGAACCCAAAAGGCAGAGGTTGCAGTAAGCCAAGATCACAGTGCTACACTCCAGCCCAGGCAATGGAGGGAGACTCTTTATAAAAAAAAAAAAAAGAAATTTATTTTAGTTTTTCATATTATGAACATGAACATGTCTCTTTTGGAGATGACTTTGTGCCACCTTTTTTTTTTTTTTTTTTTTTGCATTTTTATGCCGTTTTTTTTTTTTTTTGGTGATTTTGCTGCTTAAAATGTTCCCTAAGTGTACTGTTGAGGTGCTGGCTAGTACTCCTAAGTACAAGAAGGTGATGATAGGCCTTGCCTTGTTTCCAGAGCAAGAAGGAAATATGTATATTAGATAAGCTTTGTTTTGGCGTAAGCTATTGTACTGTTGACCATGAGTTCAATGTTAAAGAATCAATAATATGTATTAAATAAGGTAACTTTAAATGGAAACACAAATAAAACAAGTTGTATATTGATTTGTTGATGAAAATGTTACTAGAGGCTTGTAAGAACCTGTGTTTCAGTATTTGCTAATTCACTATTCGTGGGGAATTGATAGAGCATAACTATCATGAGAATTGATTGTGTATTCTCCCAGACTATAACTTGTCTTTTCATTCTCTTAACAGGTCTTTCACACAACAAAAGTTTTAAATTCTACCGCAGTCTAATTTATCAAAATTTTCTTATATGGATCATGATTTTGGTGTCAAATCTGCCTATTCCTAGATTCTGAAGATTTTCTTTTATATTTTTTCTAGAAGTTTTATAGTTTGTTTCACATTTAAATTTATTTTGAGTTAATTTTTGCATATGATGAGAGACTTAGGCGAAGGTTCATTTTTTTTTTTTTTTTTTTGTGGCTATCCAGTTGCTCCAGCACTGTGTATTGAAAAGGCTATCTTTCCTTGATTGAATTGCTCTTATAACTTTGTCAACAATTAGTTGGGCATATATATCTATATGTCTGTCATTCTACCAGTACCACATAGTTTTGATGGCTCTAGTTATAAGTCTTGAAATTGGATTGACTAATTTCTCTCACTTTTTTTTTTTACTTTTCCATAATTGCTTTATTCTAATTCCTTTATCTTTTCATATAAAATTTTAAAATAGTCATCTGTATCTACCAAAAATCTTGCTGAGATTTTAATAGGAGCTTCATTAACTTATCAATTTACAGAGAATTGGCATGTTTATTATGTTAGAGCTTTATATCCACGAACACAGTGTGTCTTTAAGCATTTTGTAGTTCTTGGTGTACAGTCCTCATACATTTCATTAATTTTATGTCTAAGCATTTTATTTTTTAAGTGATTATAAATATTATATTTTAAAATGCAATGTGTTTTTATTGTTAGTATATGGAAACAGAATTGATTTTTCTTATAATAAGTTTATCTTGTATCCTACATTTCTTTCTGTACTTAATTTGTTTCAGGGTTTTATTTTTTGGTAGATTCTTTGGTATATCCTATGTACAAAACCTAGTCATCTGTGAATAAGGACAGTTTTAATTCTGTGTTTCTGATTTGTATGCTTTTTATTTCGTTGTCTCATTTTACTGATTAGAACTTCTAGCACTGTGTTGAATAGGAGTGGTAAAAGTACAAATCTTTTTTGTTTCCAATTTTAAGAAGAAAACATGTAGTCTTTTGCCATTAAATATCGTGATAGGTATAGGTTTGTTGATACTCTATCAAATTGACTAATATAATTGAATACATGACTGTATTTGGTTTCAAAAAAGGAGGTATTTATTTTCTGCTTTTGAAGTTGTTTATATTTTGGCTTGTCATGTTGCCAGTAGCTTGAATTTGCATATGATCATTAATTTTGAATCATTTAGATGCAGTAATAACATTATACAAACTCTCCAAATATGGAGTAAAAATTTAGCACTGTTGATTCTAAAGATACTATGGAGAATGTTGCTTTATATCTCCTATTTTTTTCCATATTGTGGCCAGAATACTTAGAAATCTTCCTTTGTCCTTCCTAGTATAACTGGGATGCCTTATCTTCTTATTTACCCACTTTATGAATCTGTGTGTTTAGGATGTATGAGATGCTGGACTAGATCCTGCTGCTTGCTTCTTTGAAAATACATTAGTTTTGTGATTCTTATAAATCAGGATCTTTAAATGATATATTATTATTTAAAACATATCTTTTAAAATGATATTATTATTTTAAAAGAGTTTACACATTTTTTTTAAAAAAGAAAGAGACTTCTGGTCCAGCATATGAGAAGTTTGGAAGTTACTATTCTGTCCTAAAAATAAATAACAAGCAGAAGAAACTTTTAAAAGCAACAAGTCTTTTTAGATTTGTGAAAGAAGTGAGGTCACAGGGCAAATTGCTAACCCCATAATTGGAGAGATCAACAGGTGAATACAGATAATCAAACTTACTGGAGCAGAAAATCATGTGCAGGTATCACCAAGGGAATGAATGTGGGTGTAGGAAAACCTGAACTATAATTGATGACTTTGTGAGAGACTCAGTGCAGACAAATGTAAGACTCCAGAGGCTTCTCCCTCTACTTTTGTGAGTTTTACCTCCATGAGCTCAGCCAGGTTCTCATAGTAAATATGAGAAAAATCTTACTCATGTGTTTAGGAGGGGAGGAGAAAAGGAACTGATTTTGAAATATGCCAGAGCATTCTGTTTTTCTTAACAAGGTCTGCCCTCAGGGGAAACTAGTTAACCAGAGCCTAACTTGTTGGGGTATTATCAGAGCCTAACCTGGGAGAAGGGAAATGCCCAACTTCAGTCAGCTCTATTCTTCCATCTAGAAGATGGGAAATACTCAACTCTAGCCCACTCTAGCCATCCTCTTCCACCTAAGAAGGGAAGAAAAAACTGGGAAACACTTAAGAAGCTCACACTGTGGAGGCATAAGTTCACTAAAAAACTGAGACCTAATCAGAGAACCATTCCTCTCCCAGCGCACTTGACAATTGTGTTACTGAAGGCCTAATTATAGCAATTACTTTTATCACGTACATCATGTTTAGTTATCAGAAAGTTACAACTTATACTAAAGGCACTAAACACAATTTTAAGAGACATAGCAAGAATCAGAACCAGATGTGGCAGGAATGTTAGAATTACCAGACTGAGAATTTTAAACAACCATGATTAATATGTTATGGGCTCTAATGGGTAAAATGAACATTATGCAAGAACAGATTGGAAATGTAAGCAAAGAGATGGAAATTCTATGAAAGAACAAAAAAATAGAAATCAAAATCTCTGTGTAGATGAATGCCTTTGATCAGTGTATTAGTGGACTGGACATGACTGAGGAAAGAATGCTGAGCTTATGGATATATCAATTGAAATGTCTAAAACTAAAAAGCAAAAAGAACAAATTCTGAAAAATAAAAGAACAGCATTTCTAAGGACCATGGGGCAACTACATGGTATAAATGTGCTTAGTGGGACAGAAGGAAGGAAGAGAAAGAAAGAAATACTGGAAATACTTGAAGCAATAATGGCTGGAAATTTCCACAAATTATTATCAGAAACCAAACTTCTACAAGAGCTATTTTGAGGAAAACTACAAAACTCTTATTAAAGAAACCAAAGAACCAAATAAATAAATATACTATGTTCATGGATAGGAAGCTTAAATATTGTCAAGATGTCAGTTCTTCCCAACTTAATCTATAGACTCATTGCAATTCCAATAAAAATCTCAGCAAGTTATTTTGTGGATATTAACAAACTGATTCTAAAGTGTATATAAGGAGGCAAATCACCCAGAATAGCCAACACAACATTGAAGAAAAACCAAGTTGGAGGACTGATAATACTCAGTTTAAAGACTTACTATAAATCTATAGTAATGAAGATAATGTGGTATTGGCTAAGTAATAGACAGATAGAACAATGGAACAGAATAGAAAGCCCAGAGACAGACCCACATAAAAATGGTCAACTGATTTTTGACAAAGAATCAATGACAATACAGTGGAGCAATGGTAATCTTTTAAATCAGTTTGCTGGAACAACTGGATGTCCACATATAAAAAAGTGAATCTAGCCACAGACTTTATGCCTTTCACAAAAAGTAACTCAAAATGGATCATAAACTTAAATGCAGAATGCAAAACTATAAAACTTCTAGAAGATAATATAGGAGAAAACCCATATGACCTTGGGTGCATGTTGATGAGGTTTTAGGTACAACACCAAAGGTATAATCCACGAAAGAAAGAATTTGAAACTTTTACAAAAGACAGTGTTAAGAGAGTGAGAAGACAAGTCACACACTGAGAGAAAAAAATTGCAAAACAAAAATCTGATAAAGAACTGTTATTGAAAATAACAAAGATCTCGTAAAACTACTCCACAATAACAATCCATTTTAAAAATGAGCCAAAGATGTCAACAGACACCTCACTAAAGAAGATATGCAGATGGAAAATAAACATATGGAAAGATGCCCCATATCATATGTCATCGGGGAAATGCAAATTAAAACAACAATGAGATACCACTACATATCTATTAGAATGGCCAAAATCCAAAACACTGACAACACCAAATGCTGGCCAGGATGTGGAGCAATAGGAATTATCATTTATTGCTAGTAGGAATGCAGAATGTTTCAGCCACATTGGAAGATAGTTTGGCTTTTATAAAACTGAAGATACTCTCACCATACAATCCGGCGAGCACACTTTTTGGTATTTAACCAAAGGAGTTGAAACTTATATCCACATAAAAACCTGCACTTGGATATTTATAGTAGATTTATTGATAATTGCCAAAACTTGGAAGCATCCAAGATGGTCTTCAACAGGTGAATGAATAAATAAATTGTGCTTCATCCAGACAATGGAATATTATTCAGTGCTAAAAAGAAATGAGCTATCAAGCTAAGCCATGAAAAGACATGGAAGACTATTAACCATATATTTCTAAGTAAAAAAAGCCAAACTAAAAGACCACCTACTATATGCTTCCAAATCTATGCTATTTTGGAAAAGGCAAAGCTATGGTGGGAATAAAATCGGGGTTAGGGGCAGAGAGGGATGAATAGGCAGAACATAGAGGAATTTGAAGGAGCGAAAACACTCTGTATGATACTGTAATCATGGATACATGTCCTTATATATTTGTCCAAACTCATAGAATATACAACACCAAGATTGAACCCTAAGGTAACTATGGGCTTTGGGTGATTATGATGTCTCAATATAGGCTTATCACCAATTGTAATCAGTGTCTCACTCTGGAGGAGGCTGTTGATGTATGGGGTCAGGGTGAACATGGGAAATCTCTATACCTTCCTCTCAATTTTGCTGTGAACCTAAAACTGCTCTAAAAAAAAAAAAATTAAAAAAGGAACATTTTCTGGGCAGCACAAGAGCTTCTTGTGAAATGGTTTGAATATTTTAGGTATATGGTTTCTGTTACTTAATAAAATTACAATAAACTGCAATCATCAGTAGATAACTAATGCATTGCTTATTACATTACTGAACAACTATTGCTTCTCTGAATGGAGTCGCTGAATACAGACATTTTTTGATCTGCCCTTTGTAACCCTTGATAATACTCCAAGGTTTTGCTGCTACGTGTGAGAACCCAAGATAAGCCTCAAACTTGGATTCTCTCTGAAGGTATAATGAGCTACCACCCCAGCCATTTGGCACATCACCCATGTTATTTTAGAAAAAAAAAATGCCTTTCAGTGGAATGAGATTATTTTACTTTAGCAGTTTTCTATGTTATAAAGTTTAATTACAAGTTTAAATGAACAGAAGTAAATTTGTGCCCATATGGCATTAAAGTATGTTAACTTTAGGGGAGAGAAATAATATGAATAATGCTTAGAGATGTTTTTCTGTGCCAGAAACAAAGCATAACATTCTTAAAATTGTATTTGCACTGAAATGTACCTGTCTAAGAAAAGAATAATATGTTTTATTGCTATTTCTTTTTCTTTTCTTGGATCATGGTCAGTTCTAAAAGTAGAATGAGATTTGTAGCCTAGTAATGGTTTTATAAGCATTAGAGTAACTGGGCAAATAATCTATTGTGAATTTCCTAAGGTCTATTGATGTCATTAAACACAAGCATATTGTATTTCAGAATCATTTAGTCATCCTCACTGTTGCTGACAGTTGGTGCATTAGTTCATGTTAAATGGAATATCTCTTTAAACTATTCTTGGCATTTCCTAGATTAGATGAATTATGAATTTGATTATTAAAATTAACCTTTTATGTTCATCTGGTATGTTGTTCTGAGCCAGTCCTTTTATACTAAACCTTTACCATCTTTCTATGCTCCAGGAAAAAAATAATCTTTTTCAGGTAAATATTTAATGCAAAGTATAATTTGCATGAAATGTAGTTTGCAATATATGTAGTTTGTTTCTACATGCAAATATTTTACAAATATATCTGACATGAGCCAGAAGAAGGATGGATATATTCTAAATTTGTACATCTTTTTATTTCCTTCTTTCATTTATCAAAATTGATTAGAATTTTTGGAAATAATAGAAGTGAAAATTAGGCTAAATTCTATTATGAATAGAGATAAACTGTATTTGATTTCCAAAGTATGTGCTAATTGATACTCCTTCTACGCCGCATCCCCATCTCAATACTCTCTAGGTTTTAAGAACATTTTGTTAAAGGGAAAAGATTTTTAAAAATCTTGTTTGGCTATTATGTCATGTGCAGATGGGCCTTCTCATTACACTCTTTATTTTATTCCTCTTCATGAATTTGTCAGTTTCTTTCTGATTTTTACAGGAGAGACTGCACAAGTTGTTCCTTCAACCTTTTCCCTTTGTGGATGCACTCATGCATCCACATATTTCTCTCTCTCTGTGTGTGTTTGTGTGTGTGTGTGTGTGTGTGTGTGTGTGTGTGTGTGTGTGTAGACACATGTATACTATGGGAAGCTTTAGGAGGCATTTGTGTGTTTGATGCATTCACATATTTCTCTCTCTCTCTCTGTCTCTCTGTGTATGTATGTATGTGTGTGTATGTGTGTGTGTGTGTGTGTAGACAGACACATATACTATGGGAATCTTTTTGGGAGCATTTGTGGACTGTTTGATTAGGACAGTGGGATTCTGATTACTTTGTTGTGTGGTAAGGAATTTAGACAGAATTCTGAAAGTTAATTTATTCAAAATAGGTATTTGGGGGTCAGTATAGCAGTATTCAGAGTTGGATAGAATGCCTTAAACACTAGTAAAAGTCATGGACTATAAGTTAATTTTAAAAGTGCAGAAAATTGTGTTTGGCTTATTTCAACAGATGAAATAATCTGAGACAGAGGATAATTGATACATGAGGTTATCAAATCTTAAATTAGTGAGTCATACAAAGGTATTTGAACACCTTATACAACCATAACTTTTCCCAGGAGTTACAACTGATGTATTTTGAAGAGAGAAAACCAGTTTGTGAAAATGTTTATAGGCATTAGGTTTTTGAAATCTAAGATTAAATGTAAGTTTTGATTGCTAAGAAGTATGTAGATTACATTATTTGCAAAGACTGTGTGTACTTTCTAGCTTTGCTTAGGATCCTGAAATAGTTTATTGAATACAGAATAACTAGTTGAGGGTATACTGAGGTGCTTGGAAGAAGTATTCAATATTCATCTGAACACTTCTCATCCAGTTCCTAGAACAATCGTCTTAGTGCTATGCTAACGTTATAATCTACTGAGGGACATAGCCAGTGTACAGATAAAAATATATGTTTACTAAATCCTGGTTTAGCTTAGCTAGATATTCTTTGGAGGCTGACAAAGTGTTCAAACAACTTATATTTAGTGATGGTGATTTGGTGGAGGTATTAAAGACAATCATAGCATATTGATAACTGAGAAATAAAAGCAGCTGGCAAATTGACTTTGCATACAGAAACTAGAGGTGAAAGTTTTAGTCGGGAATTAATGTAGTCTCTGAGGTAAACAGCCATTCAGTTTATTTGTTTACTTTCAATTTTACCTGTCTACTAAGAGCAGATACTTGTCTTTTCTATTCTTTATCCCTAGTTCCTGCATCAATGGCTAGCACATACCTACCTCTCAATAAATATTTGTTGATTGAACCAACTACCTGTCAGAGAACAAGAATTATACTTCACATTGGGAAATGGCATAGTCATTGCTGTAATCAGAGTAGAAGGCTTACAGTAGAAGATTAAGAATTGTTTTTGTCTTGCTTTTAAACAGGACATTATTAGGTATCTCAGAGATCATAATTAGTTCCTAGACTATAACAACAAATTTATGTAGACATAAATTTGTATATTTATGTATACATAAATAATATACATATATATGTGTATATATACTCGTGTGTATATATACACATCATATATACATTATATATACACATATAATGAGTATATATACATATGTGAATATACATAATATGTATATATACACATATATAATATGTATATTATGTATACGTAAGTATACAAATTTATGTATATGTAATTTAATATAATAGGTATATTATTGTGGTAAGAACACATAATGTGAGATCTACCCTCTTATCAAACTTTTAAGTTCACAATACAGTATTGTTAACTATAGGCACAATGTTGTACGGCAGTTGTATAGAACTTACTCATCTTCTTTAACAAACTACAGTTGACCACTGAACAACACAGGAGTTAGGGTGCTGACTTCTTGCATAGTCGAAAATCTGCTTGTAACTTGATTCCCCCAAAATTTAGCTATTAGCCTACTCTTGATTGTTAGCCTTACCAATAAAATAAACAGTCATTTATTATTTCTTTACAAGATGAATCACCTGTCTGAGATGGCAGTCAACCACAGCTGCAGACCTGAAACTATAGTAACATATTTAACAATTAAACTTTTTCTTGTAATGTTATGACTTCTCTGCTTCTTGGGAACACTTTCATCATCACGAATTGCACTTTGTATGGCTCCTGTGGTATTAATCAAGGTTTATAGTATTGCACTGAACATGAGGAAAAATACACGAGAACCTTGAGAGATAACTGTTTACTGTGTTATGAAGTTTACTGGAGAGATGATCTGCTAACACACATGGAGATGATTAGCATTATATGGCATTTTAAGTGAATACTCACAACAAGTGAGCTTACTGCAATAGCAACAGGAGGTGGCTACAAAATTATTACAGTACTGCAGTATGTACTACACTGAATTTTATGTAGTTTTGGTTTAATACTGGACTTTTACATTTGTTTACATTTCTCTCAACTTTGAATGGTGCCGTGTGCATTCTGTAAGTGTTGGTGGGGTAAGTTTCGATAATTTTAACTTTCTGTAATAAATTTTTTGTACATTTCATGGTAGTAAATTATAAAAATCGACTAGAATCTATGTATATTTTATGCATTTATATGAACCTTTTTCTTAATTTTTTTTTGTTTTTGAAACAGGCTCTTGCTTTGTTGCCCATGCTGGAGTGCCGTGGTGCAATCTCGGCTCACTGCAAACTCTGTCTCCAAGGTTCAAGCGGTTCTCCTGTCTCAGCCTCCTGAGTAGCTGGGACTATAGCCATGGGCCACCACACTCAGCTAATTTTTTGTGTGTTTTTTGTAGAGACAGTGGTTTCGCCATGTTGGCTAGATTTCTTAATTTTTTTAAATATGTCTTAGGCTGTGTGGTTTGTCTATAAGTTTTTTCAAATTGTTGTGTCTCCAAAAAATTTACCAGTGTCTTTATTGAAAAAAAAAAATCCTGTGTAAGTGAACCTACACAGTTTAAACTCATGCTGTTCAAGGGTCAACTGTATATACCTGTTGAATGCCGGCTTTCCATTTCTTCTTTCCCACAGCTCTTGACAGCCACCATTTTACTCTCTGTTTCTGAGAGTTTGACTATTTTAGATGCCTCATGTAAGTGGACTCATACAGTATTTGTCATTCTGTGACTGGCTTGTTTCACGTAGCATAATATCCTCCAGGTTCATATACGTCTTCAAATATGGCAGGATTTTCTTCTTTTTAAGGCTGATATTTCAATGTGTGTATAAAGCACATTTTCTTTTCTTATTCAGCCATCAATGGACATTTAAGTTATTTACACATCTTGGCTATTGTACATACTTCTGGAATGAGCATGGGAGTGCAGATGTCTCTTTGAGATTCTGGTTTCACTTCTTTTGGATATATACCCAAAAAAGGGATTGCTGGATCACTTAAGTAATACTGTTTTTAATTTTTTTGAGGAACCTCTATACTGTTTTTCATATCAACCATACCAATTTTTTATTCCCACCCACAGTATACAACAGTTCCAGTTGCTCAAATCACTGTGATTATCACTTAGTGATATGCTCTTGATATAGATATATGCAATATGTGACTGCCTCAGATGGCCCATGCTTATTTTGTTATAGTTATTTCCAAATACTTTTAAAAGGTGATTTATTGATAAGAAAAGAAACTTACACTTAAAAACCAATTTTCTGTTTTTGAATTTTTAAAATAATATTTATTTAAACATAAATATAAATATATAATATTTAATATGCATTATTTCATGTGTCTCATGTGATTATTACAGGTCTGCATGATCAGTCTCAGAGTTTTTACTGGAAATTTTCTAACAGCCCATTGCACATTTTAAATTTGAGCTTTATTATCTAAACTAGTTTCTGCAAAGTTGTAAGCCATTTATTTACATTGCAAAGGAAATTCTTTTTTTGGAAGTTCTTATTTTATAAAAATAGCTCTATAATTTATAATTTTTGGAGGTATACCTCTATGACCATCTTTTATGTCAGTGCGTTTATAGGGTTGAGCAAAAGATTTTATAGCGGATGACGTGAGTATTTTACTTTGAGTCTACAGTGCAAAAGAACAACAACAAAAATGTGTGGGGAATTCTGTTATGAGCTAGCCTGTCTGTGGGTTTAATTTGAATTCACTGAAGAGAGTGGACTTCGTAGATTCAAGTTAATGAGCCATTTCTCTTAAAGTCTTCTGTCACTATGGGATTGCATATAGTTAGAACTGACAGTTGGAAACATGCTGAGATAGGGAAACTAAAGAAACAGCTGTCTCTCTGGGCAAATGGTACCAGCTGGTGAAGCTCTCCAAAGCAAAATATTTTATATAATAAAATAGCTTTCAGAGATCATTGAAGTTACATATTATATATTTAAGGTAAATTTTTTGTTTGTTTGCCTTCATTGAGCCAAAATACTATGATATTAAATGGCAGGTACATTTTATTCAGTTTAATAAGTCTTTTATTGACAAGTAATCTCCTTAGCATGTGTTCATTAATATATAAGCCTTCAGAGTTTACTTTCTAAAATTGCGTACAGATCCCTGGAAAGGTTTTTGTTTCTTGTATGGATTTTAGAAATAAAGACAATTTTTGTTCCTGTTAGGTCCTTTCTGGAACAGAATCTGTTTTTGAAATGTCTTGAATTGTATTAGAAATTAATAGTTTATGTTTTGTTTTGAACTCATACTTTGAGATTTATACCTCTGAATCTTAATCTAAATTTTAGAATTACCATTCTTTTGATAGTGTCTGATCTGACTGCTAAAAACTATTATTTAGATTTGTCAAAAATTTTATATCTAAGTAGCAATCTACTGCTTTTTTTTGGCAGAATGGTAAGTATTGAATTTTTGGAATGTCAATATTCTGAGATGCTTTAGTTTTTGTACATGGCAAAACTGTATAATTAATGTTTATGTGAAAAGAAATAGGCAAAGGGCTGGTGTATTACACCCCTCAGTAGAAGTTCATCATGTTACTCATAAGAAAGATTTTAGCTAAAAGTGATAAATCTAACTGAATATATTGTATATATCGTTGTAATCGGCGTATGAGCTATACTTCTTTGTTTTACTTTAGTGATGGTTGCTAGGGGTTTTACAATATGTATCTTTAACTTACCACTGTTTATCTTCATATAAAATGAAGCCACTTCACATATAATGTGAGAGCCTTATAACACTGTATTTCTACTTCTCTCTGTATCTGGGTTTCCATCTGGAATAATTTTCTTTAGCTTAAAGACTTTCTGTAATATTTGTCATACCAGTCTGCTGGCTATTAATTTTCTTGGCTTTTGTTTATCTGGAATGGTCTTTATTTTGCTTCATTTTTGAAGGATAATTTCAATGTATGCAGAATTGCAGGTAATGGGATTTTTTTTCTTGGATTACTTTTAAAGTGTTCATTCATTTTCTTCTGGCTTGTGTTATTTCTGTTGAGGAGTCGTATTTCTTATCTTTGCTACCCTCTGTGTAATGTGTTGTTTTTTTCTGGCTGCTTTTAAGATTTTTTTTTTAAATCACTGGTTTTCAGTAATTTGATTATGACTGTGCCTTAGAGTTCTTTTCTTCATGGTTATTCTGCTTGTTGAGCTTCTTGGATCTGTGGCCTTATAGTTTTTATCAAATCTGGAAAATGATCTACCCTTATATCTTCAAATATTTCATCTCTTCTCCCATCCACAGTTCCTATATTCTTTTTTTTCTTTTCTTCTTTTTTTTTTTTTTTTTTTTTTTTATATGGATTCTCCCTCAGTCAACCAGGCTGGATTGGATTTGTGCAATTTAAGCTCAATGCAGTAAACACATACTGGGTTCAAGCGATTCTAATGCCACAGCCATCCCGGTA
>CAUYLG010078647.1:0-43323 GCA_963573385.1 Cacajao melanocephalus | reverse complement strand
CCATTTAGCTGCTTCTTTTTTTTTTAATTTTTAATTTTTTTTTTTTAAGTTGGGATCTCACTATGTTGGTCAGGCTGGTCTTGAACTCCCGACCTCAGGTGATCCACCCGCCTTGGCCTCCAAAGTGCTTGGATTACAGGCATGAGCCACCGCAACCAGCCCATTTAGCTTCTTGAACAAAATACAGTCATCTAAGTGCTTTGTCTTTGTAGTTTTAGAGGAATTGAGGTAGTTCATACAAAAGGATTCCATTCTACTTGCCAAAACCATCCTGAAAATAAATTTCTTCTTCTTATAGTTTGCTGGAGGAATGGAGATAGCACATATAAGAGATTCCATTTGCTGCACAAACACTGAAATTAGAGGTCTGGCTCTTGTAGTTTCTTGGGAATGGCTGGTGATTTGGAGATCTGTCAGGTGGCAGACAACAGGAAATCAATTGATAATATATATATTTTTTTGAGACAGAATCTTGCTCTGTCACCCAGGCTGGAGTACACTCAGTTCACTGCAACCTCCACCTGCTGGGTTCAAGCAATTCTCCTGCCTTAGCCTCCTAAATAGCTGAGACTACAGGCATGAGCCACCATATCCGGCTAATTTTTGTATTTTTAGTAGAGAGGGGGTTTCACCATGTTGGCCAGGCTGGTCTCAAACTCCTAACCTCAGGTGATTTACCCACCTTGGCCTCCCAAAGTGCTGGGATTACAGGCGTGAGACACCACGCCTGGCTATCTGAAGAGTATTGTACAAGGCAGGCCTCATCAAGAAAGTGAGATTTGAGCTGACTTGGAGGAGAGTCAACTGGGAAGCTATATGTCTAAGGGAAGAGCATTTCAGGCAGAGGGAACAGCCCAATAATAATTTTTGTGTGTGTGTGAGATGGAGTCTCACTCTGTCACCCAGGCTGGAGTGCAGTGGTGCCATCTTGGCTCACTGCATCTTCTGCCCCCTGGGTTCAAGTGATTCTCCTGCCTCAGCCTCCTGACTAGCTGGGACTACAGGTGCCTACCACCATGTCCAGAAAATTTTTTTTTGTATTTTTAGTAAAGATGGGGTTTCATGTTGGCAGGCTGGCCTCGAACTCCTGACCTCAAGTGATCTACCTGCCTCGGCCTCCCAAAGTGCTAGGATTACAGGTGTGAGCCACTGCACCCAGCCCAGTAATAATTTTTGATTGTCTATCTTGATAGGCTCTGTTACCTTCTAGAATTCTTTATGGTGTTTGTCGTTTGCTTGCCACTAGGAGCACAATTATGTCAAAGAAAGGAAGGAAAAAAGGAAGGCAGAAAGGAAGGGAGGAAGAGAAAAAATTAAAAAATGTGTGTGTGCTCCTGTGTGTGCGTGGGTGTGTGCCTGTGCATGTGTACACTTGTGTGTATGTGTGCGTGTGCATGTGTGCATGTGTGTGCACGTGCATGTGTGCAAGTGTGTGTGTGTGTGTGTGTGTGTGTGCATGATGGAGCTGCTGCTAGACTGGTGAATTTTTTAGTTCTACATTTCCTTTTAACCTGTGGCTGAAGTTGTAAAACGTAAGCTTGTGTTCTTTTTGTGTGTGAAAACTAAAAATAAAAAGCCTTTTCCCTTCCCCACAAAATCAAAGGATAGAAATTAATCTTTTACAATAGCTTATTAATCTGTAACTTTCTGTCTCTCTGTTTCTCAACTTTGGGGATAGATAGGTCACACAAGTGTTTTTATTATATGTGCCATCTAAAGGTATCTAGTGTAGACACACACATCTTTCTGATTCCTTTGATAAGGGGAAACAAATGTGTGCAAAGATTGAAGGAAATGGTTTTAGCTGGTTTTATATATTCTGAAGAACAAAGATAAGACACTTTTAAGAGAGTTTTATTTGGTTTGGATAACAACTGAGTGAAGGAGCTGGAATACCCAAGTGAAGGAGCAGGGAATGATTGCTTCTAACTGCTTTCAGGTTTCAGGCCTTTTTTTTCTTTTTTTTAAAATAAAGATGAGGTTTCATCATGTTGCCCAGGCTGGTTGTGAACTCCTGGACTCAAGCCATCCTCCTGCCTCAGCCTTCCACAGTGCTGGGATTACAGGTGTAAGCCACTAGTCATGTCTTAGGCCTTTTGAAAAATGTAAAGAATCTCAGAACACGGCTTTCTTACTCTTTTCCCCCAAATTAGGGAGGTCCCCAAAATATTCACATCAGTATATTCAGGATGTGAGGGAAAGCTCCACATGCCAACAATAAAGTCTTACTAAATCTTAAAACCTGTGCTCCTAACTTGAGCCACTATCTGCCTGGACAAATACTACAACAGAGGGCATGTTAACAAAATAGGGAGAATCCAGTGGTGAAGTTCTGCTGAGGGTCCTACCTTGGCCAAGAGTAACTAGTCTCCCGCAAGAAATACCAAAGGGCTATGCTTGGGGACTGTACCACAGGAATAGACTTCCTAGTATAAGCTGACACTGCCAGCACAGACAGCTGTTGTCAACCTGTGCTAAAGGACTGAGGCAGGATTTAGACTCTTTAGTCCAGGAGACAAATTCATGAAAGTAGACAGTGTAACCCAGGAGCCACAAAACCTGCTTTTTTGGAAATGCTTATAATTATGGGAAAAGAAAAAAACCAACAAAACAAAACCTTTCTTGATCTAATTATGAATAATAATCTATTTTTAATAAGCATATTAAAAAATATTTTTTTGGCTGGGTACAGTGGCTCACGCTTGTAATCCTAACACTTTGGGAGGCTGAGGCAGGCAGATCACTTGAGATCAGGAGTTTGAAACCAGCCTGGCCAACATGGTGAAGCTCCATCTCTACAGTACAAAAAATTAGCCAGGCATGGTAGTGCACGCCTGTGTAGGGGGGAAACCCTGCAAGTGCCATGACAAGGGTCTGAAGCCTCAGGCTGTTCCTGTGACATGGTAAAAGCCCCATAAAACTGCATACCTCAACCATACCTTGGCTTTCTGTTTAAACTGTTCTCTGTAACCCGTAATGTGACATGCAAGCAGTCCAAACCCAGGCCATCTTGGCCCCTGCGACTTGTAATTTCCACCCTACCCAGACAATGTATAAACAAATGCTTTTCTTGACTTTTGTTAACCGCTTAAGTAACAATTAGAATGTCAAAAGTCCCCTAGCCCTCGGAATGTCTGAAGCTCCTCACCCCCACCCCGGCCCATCACGCTCACCCCGAGGTGGTTTTTAGGGGTATAAAAGGTCTTGACACCCTCCTTTTCGGGACCACGGGTTGGAGAGACGCAAGTCCTCCGTGGTCGCCAGCAATAAAGACCCTGCAATTTGGCCTACTTTTGTCTTGGTGTTGACTTTCTATGCTCAGTTCAGTACAACACTTTTAATATATGTTTTCTAATAACCCAGTTTGTCTCTTCTACCCTTCATGTCTTCAGACTCCAAATGGTCATGCAACTGGGGCCTCTGATGATGGCCGCTGTGGCTGGGGACCTTTAAATAGGCCTCTGAGGGAGAACTGACTGCTGTTTTCCTAAAACAGCACCCCCTGCCAGCAGGAACCAGTTAAGAGGGGTCTCATCCTTACCCTTATCCTTAGCCTTATTCTAATGGCAGTTGGACTTCTTTAGATGAGGGAGTGAGACAGCCGTATGCCTAGGCAAATAAAAGGGATCCCCGGAGAATATCTGACCCACCCCACAAGTGTTTATGTCAGTTGCTTTTATGCAGATGAGGGAACCTGTCCAGGGCTTGTCTGGGCATGACCACAGCAGACTGGAGCCAACATGCACACTGGGGAAAAGAGGTGGAGCCACAGCCATGGGAAATTCATGCCTTATGCAGGGGAAGAGTCTGCTCTCTTCGGCTCGTGTGGTGACCTGGAAGTCAATTGGTAAGGTAGAGGGCCTGTTTGTTAGCAGGGCTCCATCTCACTTTTCTGAGTTTTTTCTTTTTTTCCTTTTTGCCAAGTAAATTCTGCTCTTCACCCTTCTATGTGTCCATGAGCCTGATCCTTCCTGTCGTGTGACAAGAACCCGGTTTTAGCTGAACTAAGGAAAAAGTTCTGCAACACTATCATTGACCTTATCAAGGTAAAATCCTTACTTTAAAGCCCTAGGTTTCCTTTTGGTACCATGTCTGCAATTTGGGAAATAATTAACTAGTGAATAGCAGCTGACCCCCTGTGTTGTGGCTGCTTAAATCAAATGACTTTTCTTTCTTTTTTCTTTTTCTTTTTTTGTTGAGACAGAGCCTGGCTTTTTGTTTTTGTTTTTGTTTTTGTTTTTGAATCAGGGTCTGGTTCTGTTGCCCAAGCAGGAGTGCAGTGGCTCAATCTCAGCTCACTGCAACTTCTGCCTCCCAGTCTCAAGCCAGCCTCCCACTTCAGCCTTCAAATAGCTGCTGGGACTACAGGTGCATGCCACCACTCTCCGCTAACTGTTGTACTCTTGTAGAGATGGGGTTTTGCATGTTGCCCAGGCTGGTCTCCAACTCACCTCAGCCTCCCAAAGTGCTAGTATTACAGGTGTGAGCCACGATACCTGGCTTTTCTTAAGCAAGGAAACCTGAGGAAGCACAGATTAACAGCTTCCCTAAAAGAAGATAAGGTTTATCAGAATAATACATTAGGATCTATTCAACTCTAATTATGAAGATCTGCAACATTTTAATAAAGGGTGAACAGATGCTTTTACATGACATGTGAAATATGTGTGCTGTCCCTGCTATATAGTTGGCAGATACCTTGCACACATTATTAACAATCAAGATAGCCTGGAACTGAATCTACCCATGTTTTTTACCATTTAAATTGTTCATAAGCAATAGTAGATGACTAAAAATTTAATCCAGAATTAAGGAATCTTTAAAACTAGCATAAAATTACTATCTCAGGAAAGACTTAGGAGGGACCCTAAAAGCAGTGAAATGCATTGAAGGCTATGACGATTTCATGAGTTTGGGACTATATTAAGTGACCCCGAAATCCACTGTCTGCCAATTTCAGGTTTAACTTCCAACTCAATACCCATGGCTCTGATGGTGGCCCAAACGTTAAGCACCAGCATAATGTCTTCCAAAGGATTCCATATTCTTTTTATTCTAACGATGGCTCACATGACTCTGAAAGGGCCAATAACATTCAGTGTTCAATCTAATACCCTCTTGAACACGGAATGCATTTTAGGTGCCATAATTCACAGAACCGTCTTAAAACCTAGGCTTTTGAAAGACATAAAACAATGTTTTCAGAACTCCCCTAAATATATTGTATATATCAAGAAACAAAAATTGGATAATTGACCAAAGAGTCCACTGATGGCCAGGGCAGAGCCCAGGACTTGACATAAGGAAGTTCTCACCTGACCAGAAAAAAAAAAAGAGTCCTTATGGAGTTAGGGGAGATTAAGAGGACAAGATTAGAATGAGGGGGCTCCCTTTGGGAGGAGGCTGTCTGTGAAAGAACTTCAGTTTCTTATGATCCTCTTTCCATTTGGAATCTAAGAGGAGACCTCTTGACAACAAGGGTTGTCCGTATCAAGTGAAATGGAAGTATGGCATGGTGAGGCAGACCACACTTAAGATTACAATAACGGTTCTCTACAATACGCTCACAACTTGTAAGACACTCAGAACCTTATGCTCTATGTGAGGACAAGGATAAGGTTAGAGTTTAAATAAGAAGGACAAAGAACATGAGGACCTCATGACAGGAGGGAGTGTCAGGGACCTGGAACATCAAAGATACCAAAGGGGGGAAATACAATTTTATTATCATAAGGACTTTGTGGTTACCATACAGTTCTGAGCCCTCTGCCCTCACTGCCCTGGCATTATGTAAGCATCTACTTGTACCCAGATCCAGATGCCACCCAGGGAAAAGGGAGAGGAAACAGGGAGAGAAGAGGCCCTAAAAAAGTGAGTACTTATCCAAATGACTAAGTTTTGACTGGACAGTGAAAATTGGACATAAATACGGGAATATGCCACTCCACAAAGAAGTCACTCAACTGGACTTAAGTTTAACAAAATGGGTTAGAATCAGTTGCCTCCGTTAGTCAGGCTGGGGGCTCAAGAACCAAGTTTAGTTCAGTTATTGAGAAGAAAGTCACCTCTTTGTTCTCAATAGTTTGTGACTGCCCAGTTTATTACCTATTACTCAATCATGAATATGACACAATCTCTAGCCCCCAAGAGCTCACTGCCCAGCAATGGACATATGAGTATTACAGTGTGGAATGTGGAAGCAGAGCTGTGTCTAAGGAAGTATGGTGGCACCAAAGAAGGGAGGGTGAACTCTGCTGAGGGAGAGCAAAGAGGGGACAGTCTAAGAAAGCTTCCCAGAGGATGTAACATTTACGATGAGTTTGAAGGACAAATGGGTTTTTGGCAGGTGGACAAGAAGGGAAAGAACAGTCTGTGAAAAAACATGGGGACATCTTGTACAAATGTAGAGGGCATGAAAGAATGAGGGGGAGGGTGCATGTGTGTGATGAGTTCTAAATACTCTACTACTGTTGGGACAAAGGGTGCCAGATCCTGGGGCAGGGAGATGGAGAAGGAAGGTAGATGACAGGGAATGATAGGTATGCCCTGCTAAGAAGTATGGGCTTTATTATTCTATACTATGTGCATTATAATACTGTGATATATCACTAGATAAAAAAGGTAAATGCTAAACAGATTTTAGGCAGGAGGTCTCAATGTTCAGATTTGCATTCTAGAAAAACGACTTGGTCAGCAGATTGGAGGATGGACAGAAGTCAATACCAAGAGCTGGAGTATCCATTAGAAGACATTGAGGTAATCAAGGGAGCCAGGGTCAAAAAGTCGTGACGATAAAAGGAAGGAAGAGATTTGGGAGACTTTTTTTTGAGATAGAAATGAATGGAATTTCTGACCAGCCATATGTGAAACGTGAAGAAGAGACAGAGTCTAGGTAAACTGTGAGAATTAGGAAAATATCAAGAGTCTGCTCCTGCAAAGCAAAAGCAGTAATAGGAATGCAAAGCAGGATAGCACCTTCATCAAGACCATTCCCCAGCCTGGCTCACATCTCACTCAGGGAGGCACAGGCTTTCTTGAATTGCAAGTATGCTATTAAAATAGCACTGAGAGAAATTTTAAATTAAATGCTGGGTGATGATCCAAGTAAATACAACCCTGGAATTTTCCCGACACCTCATTTTGGTCTCTCTCCTTGCCCTACTTTAAGTGTGGCCATTTTTGCAACGAAGGCCTCTTCAGCAATATTTTATATAGGTAGCCAACTTAGAAACTTTATTTGTAACTCTAGAACCTCTGAAGGGATTAAGAGTAGCTATTTGTCAGCAGGATCAAACTCAGCTATGGATTTAAAAGCAACAAAGGAATCTTACTCAGCCGGCGCTCTCTGTTCACTAAATGTCAGAGTATAAGAGCTGTCTGACTTCCCAGAACTCACAGAAACAGGTAATTAAACTGTTCAGGATACCTTTAAAAGAAGTTGTCCTGTGAAGTTGATAAGCCCCACAGCAAGGTTTTCAAGGGCAGCTTATGGGTTACAGAAAAAAGACTCTGGGCACTTGGATATATAAAAAGAAAGCAGGTGTATACTGACAATTGTCTAATCAGAATAAATGTTCAGTGAAATGGGTTGAACATTTTAAAAGCACGATGAAGAATTATATTTAAATGCATCAAATAAAATAACCCCCTTAAAATTGTAAGAAGGCAACGAAGCCTCCCACCCCAACCCAGAGGGTTGGCACATCAGCCCTTTATTGCCGCCCACTCTGCCAGCCACCAGATTCAAATACAGAGGTGTGTTTCCATCCCTGCAGTTCCTCCCTATGCCCTCAGCATTCAGGAAATGTGGCAGCTGAATGCATCTAGAATTTAATGAGCATTTTGCTCCAAACCAAGAAAAATAGAAAAATCATTTATATTCCACATCTATTTTCCAAAACATCGTTGAATATTGATTCAATCACAGTATGTGCATTTGCTAAGGCAGCCATAATTTCAAGCAATAAAATGTTCCTTGCTCAATAAGCCATCAACTTTCTTCCACATTATTAAAGAATGGCCCATGCAACACAATCACTAGACCTGGGCTCCAATATCCAAGTAGATTCTGTACTAGCATGTTGTGTTGACCTAGTCAGTGTGCAGAATTAAGAGGAATTTCTTTTTGGTGCCCTTTTGTTCAGTAGACTTTGTCTTTTAAGGGTGTTGGGTTCTACAGATAATATAAAGGAAAAGTCAAAGATAGTCAAAGTTACTCTAGAAAACCCTGTAGGAAGGATGATGTTGGCCACTGTCCACCTCTCAGTAATTCCAGAACAGCACATTTTTTCCTCCTGTGTTGGACAAATCATGTTTATTTTACCGAAAGCCAGCTGAAGTCACTGGCTTGCCGCAAGGCCAACGAAAACGCTGTTACTTGAAACACTAGAGCTTCTATCAGAGTAGAGAGATGCTTATACAACGAGAGGGAAGTAGGCCCTGAGACTCACCTCCCATCTCAGTCTCTCTCCAGGGCACATCCTTATTAAAAGAGCCAAGAGTGGGCAGAATCACTCCCATGCCTCAGCCTCTTCACTCTCTCTCTTTTGCTGAACACATATAGTGTATGTATGTAGGGTGCAGTGCCGCTCCATTTCAAAGTCTTTCCCTTCTGCAGTCTCACGTTTTCTGTGCTTTCATCCTGGCTTCCAGCGTTCCAATGTCTCTCACTCTAGAACCCACTGTCTGAGTCAGTGTTCAATACTTCAATGCTGTCTAACCACTTGCGGCCCATCAAAATCTACCAGTCCTACATTTGAGTCCATCAGAGTCTGACTACAATCCTGATTTGTTAACCTGATAAACTTCAGGTTTTATCTGTCTATCAGGTTAACAAATACTTCATGCCATGATACTTCACGCCATAGTATCAACAGGTGAAAGTGGTTCAACATATAACGCTTCCAGTGATATTCAGGTCTAGGCTATACTTTCTAGGGCCTTGGATAAAAGCAAAACCTGGACAAAGATTGGTCCCTCTCCCTCTCTCTCTCCCTCTTCCTCTCCCTCTCCCTCCCTCTTCCTCTCTCTCCCTCTCTCTCCTCTTCCCTCCCTCCCTCTCTCCCCAGCCCCCTTTTGCTTTGGCTCTACATATTAGATACTGAACTTATACCTAGATTTCTGAAAGGAAAAAAAAGATGTAAAACTAATCTTATACATGGTTTAAAGAACAAAGTTGTTTGTTTTACTTTCCAGCCTCATTTACCAGTATTCTAAATCATTTCTTTTAAGTAGAACACTTGATTCATGCTGAAATTCAGTTTCTACTTGCCAAAGGTTTTACACTAAAAGGAAAAAGAAAATATAGTTCATGCCTTAGCTACCACGTTAGGCATTTTTTCTGAGTATCGTGTTTTTCTTAAAGGTCTAATTTCTTATCATATGTATATCATTTAGGTGAAAGACAATAGGACTTACACATTTTTAAAAATTTAATAGTCACTTAAAATGCATTCAGATTTTCCAAACACTATGATGTATACGTGTTTTCTCTCCATGTCTTTCCAATATAGTAGGTGTCTACCATGAAGGAGAGCGTTTGTTTGCTTTCTACTAACAATTAGTAATGAATTTCAGAAAATGACATTTTTATTTGCTTTTGTTTTCAGAGTTGTGGTGATTTAAGGGGATTATTAATAACATTTTTCTATCCTCTAGAATTGCTCTGTGGAATAGCTTTTCACTGGTCCTTTCATCAAGTCAGGCAAATAAAGAGCAAAGGCAACATAAATTTAATCTTAATGTACAAGATGAGGAGAACGATATTAAACAGATCATAATTTTTTTGTGTGAGTCCTGTAAAGCATGCCTTTAAAAGCTGCAGAGGGAGCATAATAGGGTACTGTGTGGACTGCTGTTGTCATCCAGCTGTGTGTGTGTGTGTGGTCAGGAAGTGCTGCGATGCCAGCTAGAGACTTCACATCTGTGTTTCCATGACCCAGTGGATAGCATCCCAGGAGCAGCTGCACATGATGAAAGAAAATGTGTGGAAATGTGCTTTTCCTTCCAGTTCTGCCATGCAACCAATTATTTGACCACAGGCATGTTACTCACCTCTCTGGGCCTCCGTCCCCCATCTGAAGGCTAGGGGACTGAACAGAGAGGCTTTTGCCAGTATTAGTAATCTAGGAATTCCCGTGCTTCTCTAAGACTATTGGAGACACTGACTGCATATGACCATCCAGCAGCCTGGTTTAGACTGTCCATCTTGGGCAGAAACGACTGAGGACACCCAGCATCTCATATCGCCAACTTTGGCATGGACCAAAACAACCAGCAAAAGTCATTAATGACAGCATATTGTACTGCAGAGGTATGAATAATTCAGTGTCTCAGGGCAGCCCCCTTATCTACCTGCAGTCACTCTGAAAAAGCTAGGGACAGTTGGCAAGGGAGCATCTGCACAAGGCTCAGCTCATAGTTCTAGGCTCCTTCTCGTCTTTCAAGGCCATGTGCAACCTTCCTGGCTGCTTTGGTCATACCTGAGGTACCATGCCTGATGGTCACTCTCATCAGGAAGGACATTCATTCACCAGGTGGCCTCAGGTATGAGCAGCCCACCTGCCTGCCTGGTTCCATGGAGGGAAGGCTCCTTTTTGGGCCCTCAAAAATTCCTGGAAGTTTCAGTTCTCTACGTCTGATGCAGAGTCTTTTTTAGACAGGAGTTAAAAGTGAGCAGAAACTAAGGTTCCTTGGTCACTGTACTTCCATTACTACGTTACAATGAGGTTTAAAACACAGAGATCTTACAGAGCTGAAGACAAATATAGTCAGAGACCCCAGAAACAGTACTTTGCCATTTCCAAATAGCATTTTTAAAGAGCTTCATTGGCAGGATAAAATCCTAACATTCTTGGGGTGGGGGTTGGGAAGTTAATAAAACCCCAAAGAAGTGTGTTATATGACTTAACCAGTCAACTAAAAGAACAACGATAATTAGAAAACCAAAATCCCTTACATCTTTATATTCTGAGGAAGGCAACTGATGTGACAGAAATCAATTCAAACCAGTTTCCCTGCAGATCATCCCATTTGAATATAACAAATCAATTCCCCAAACACACTTGCCATGGCAGCCAGTGTCCCAGGCTCAGGTCCTCCCAAAGCCAGACACGTGGACGAGAGGTACCAGACGGTGAAGTGACAGCTGGTTTCTCTCCTGGTGCTTCTTTCTTAAGGCTTCCACTTGTGTCCACACACTGCTGGGTCACCTATGTGACCTCAGGCATGAGGCATGAGCTGGTTCAGAGGGTCAGAGCCCAGGACAAAACTCTCATTAGGCATAGTGAGAATGCGGCAATAGACCTGTCCCCTAATATATTAATTCGTATATCGTCATGATTTTCCTTGTCATTTTAGTCTCATAGGGAATTGTATCTGTGGGGAATTGACTCTTTCGCATCCAGATGCACACATTCATTCCCATTCATAATTGAAAACTGACTCTCAGAATTGTGTATGGAAGGTTTGTTGGAGAGAAAAAAAAAAAGCAGGACTGTAGTGCATAGAGTGATGTTCCCTTCAGACTCCCTCTTCAGAGTGGAAGCTGCTAGGAATACCAACAGCTCCCAGCCCTCAGCTGCACCCCTCACCTGAGTTTGCCTCCACTTCAGAGAACAGACTCCCAGTTATGCTCCTTCCCAAGGGTGACAAGCAGCCAATGACTGGCTGATGCGGAGATGAAATTCAGGACAACATTCCAAAAACTTCCCAGTTCTCCATTTCCCAAAGGACCAGCTTAACCCTCTGTTACAACCATATTGCTGTTCAGTGTCTCCCTCGCCTGATCCTGCCTTCCTCACTTTTTTCGAGGTCTATCTCTGGTAAGAACTCTCCAACAAACTTTCCACACACAATTCTCAGAATCAGTTTTCAGGGAACCCAGTCTAAAATGAGGACTGATGAACATGAATGGGCAAATCCAGGCTTGGCAAGCCAAGTAAACCTTGAGTTAACAATTTTTGAAAATAAGTTGCAATCAATTCAGACATGTTTACAATTAAGTGTTGGGGAAGAAAATTAATTTTTTCAGTTGTATTCCTATATTCACCCTGTACTAGAATAAAAAAATTATTAAACCTCTGAAGCAGAGAAGCAAGAATATTTTTAGCATATGGCCTACCTGTAAGAACTGTGGGGGAGAATATCACATCTGGTGAGGTACCTGTGACATGCATGAGGGACCTACACTTCAAATGTGTGCCTTAAAACACCCTCTAGGTAATAAAGCATCTGTTGGCCCCTGGCACTATGTTCAAATCACTGGTTACCCAATGGGAGCCTCTTACCTCCAGGACCAGCCACAGCTGTCCCCCTACACAGTGATCCGCTTTGTAAAACATCCCATAAAACTTGACAACATTGGGATGATTAGGAAGGAACTGCAAAATGTTGTATTCTGCTTCAATTTCTTCATCCATGTCCTAAACAGGGTAGAAAAATGAAAGCTGGATTAACTCTAATAAGTAAGGAAGGGTACAGATATGACATCATGCTCAAATATTTAATAAAACATATTTACTGTGTATTTTCAATGTCATTACCATATCTTCAAAACACCTAACTATGGACATTCAGATATCAATCTACACCTTCTATTAGTACATCATTACATTCTTTTATTACAATCTACACCTTCTATTATTGCATGTTACATCAATGTTTATGATGTTCTTTTTTTTCTTTAATAATACTATAACGAATATCTTTTTTATTGAAAAGTGTCTGAATTTTCAAAGCAGTTAAGGTGAGGTTGCTTGAAGGGACTAAACACAGGATAGGACATGTAAAACCTCACTGTGCAAAACAGCATACAGCATAACCTCAATGCTCTAAAATAAGATGTCAGCTTAAGATGATTGAATATCACAAATCTGGGTGACTTTGTAACTTACAGAAAGACCAGGTAGTAAGATATATTACTCTTTCCAAGAGAATAACTTCTGAAGATCTCAGTGGTCCCAAACCAAAACAACAGTAAAATGGACAAGAAACAAAAGTCAAGGGAAGCTTTAACTCCAAGTGGAGTCACGTCATTCACCAAAGCTGACAAATCATGACCCATTTTGAGATTTCATGCCAGGTTTCATGAAAATTAAACCTAAAATCAAGAAAAGAAGTTGAAAACTCTGTGTGCATAAACACCAAATTTTGCTTACAATTTACAACTGTTACTTACACTGATTGGATCCAGAATTTTCACTGCAGCCAGGCTCCCATCTCTCTTGTTAGTTACCTTGTAGACCTTGCCATAGGTGCCTTTACCAATGGTCTCTATAATTTCCCAGGTGTCTGTGGGATCTGGAAGTGATTCAAGTCCAAGCATCATAGGATTATAGTGAAATAATCCATACAGATGTTTCCTGGTAGGGAGAAAAATTTGTCATGTGCAACAGATCACAGAACTGGGGGCAGTGGACTTTTGAAAAAAAAAAGATTTTTATTTATTAACCAGCAACCTTGTGTTACTTTTTCTTTTCTTCCTCTATTTTAAATAATTTTTTTTAAAAAAGAACTTGAACCTTCCTTAAGAAATGGTAACAGAAGATAGAGTGGAGGAGTAACATGGCTCTGAAACATACTAAAAACATGATTCTAAAAATGGAAATGATACACACACCGCAGGAGACAATAAAACGGCCGAAGAGGATGTTCTGGTCACAATCGGACAGTTGTCATGATAGGCTGCTGTATGGTGGCTGCTGCCAGGGAAAGTGGCTGAAAACTGTGAAGTCTAAAACCTTTGTCCCTAAGTTGTGGTAACCTTGAGGAGGGCTCCCTAATAGCCACAGGAAGCTAATCTCCAACATCTGTGTACAAAGTCTGGGCTGCTAAGGAGGAGGTTTGGTGCATGTACCAAATACCAGTCAATGTAAAACACCTATTGCTGCAAAGGTCTTGGGGCCTACAAACAGCCTCACTCAGACCTTATCCATACAGTAATACCTAGTGTGGGAATCACACTGAAGGGTTAACCAGGAGCAGCAAACTCACTTTGCCTTAGTTAGCAGTACTCTATTTAATAAGGACACAGATCTTTGGGTTTAAATATGAACAGCAAGCGTGGCAGGCAAAGTCACCCAAAACTGATTCCATGAAAAAGCCTCTCCAAGTTCAGTTGCTCTCAGACTGGGTGAGAGGTCCCAACTCTGGTCTGCTTCTAAACCCCAGGGGAGGGACCATCAGGCTCCAAAAACAAGAGCGACCATGTCCACTCCCCACACTGTGGCTTAGTTTCCACCCAGGGTGAGCACTTTTGAC
Source organism: Cacajao melanocephalus (assembly GCA_963573385.1). Classification (NCBI taxonomy): domain Eukaryota; kingdom Metazoa; phylum Chordata; class Mammalia; order Primates; family Pitheciidae; genus Cacajao; species Cacajao melanocephalus. The sequence goes on along the minus strand of CAUYLG010078647.1, from coordinate 29,064 downwards.
TCACGCTGGGCATTCCAATTTGCCCTTCTAATTCTAGTTATTTTCTATACCGAATTCTCCCAAAGCAAAGCCTTTTGACCAGGCACAAAAATTCATTTTTTTTCTTAACCCTTTATGATGAGAGTATTTAAAAAATACTGAACATCATTACTATCAAAACACTAAAACAACAAAGGGGCCTGCAACCAGTACAGGACCTTAAGGGCCCAGGCAAAGCCCACTACGGGCTGAGGCAGTGATTCTCAACTGGTCAAACAACTCCTGCCTTTCACGTGCTGGTTCCAGGATTCTCAGGAACTGCAACCCTTCCTCCTATCCAATGTTTTATAAAGTCAATCTTTTTCATCACATGCTTCACATTTTTGTGGTCTGTATATCATCGTGATATTAGTGCTATTTTGTATCTGTATATCATCGTGCTATTAGTTATTAAATACTTCTAAATTATTTGCCTTTTCACTTAAATAAATGTCTTTTAAAGGCACTTTATAATATTATCCTAAATGTAAAGCCAGTATCATTTATCATATATCAAAATTAACTGCAAAAAGAGGATTAAAAACACTAAAGAATTATTCAAGTCCAGCCAGATACTGCTGCCCTGGGGCTCCAGCCTAAGGTTACTCTTTTTCTTAAAAGGGGAGAGATCATTTAGTGATGGAGAGGAATGAAAATGCTGGCAAAAACTTTTCCCTTGATGTAATCAGAAGACCTGAAAGAGAATTAATTAGCACAGGAATAACTTGGTCATGGTATGATTCAGTGTTCTTTACTGAGAGATCCCCAAAACCTCTTGATGACCTGAGAACACTGCGCCAAGCTTGGCTTTTATAAGAGCAAAAAGTAGGACCAGCTGGGGGTGCTTGCTGGTCAAGGCCAGACAGGCTGGGGAAAGCACCAAAATGAGACTCCATCAGCCTAAATGTCAATACCTTACACTTACAATGTGGCCCCTCTTCCCCATCAGCAGGGACACCTGCCTCTGGCCTTAGCACCAGAACACAGTTTAGCTCAAGCCAAACTGCCTGCAAAAGACTGAGGGCCTTGCCCCAGCCAGCGTGAGATTAGGGCTGGTTACTCATCTTTGTAAGCCTCAGTTTCTCTGCCTGGATCATGGGGCAGCTGCTGCTAGCTACTTCACAGAGCAGCTATTAGGATAACAGAATCTAGAAAGCGTAATGGGAGCCCAGCAAGTATCATCTGTCATCACAGACAGCACAGCAACAAGATTTGCCTCAGAATAGGTGAGGCTTAACAAACACTTCCCCTTTTTGTTTTACGTCACTTTTAACCACGAACTAAATGAGTTTTGCTCCAGTCGCTTATTAGTTTCAGACACATGGCTGAATTAGTCTGAATCCAGCTACCGAATTCCATTGTGTGCAAATGAAATTAAAACACAGAATGTGGCAGCAGGAGAGGACCTTGGAGGCCACGGAATCAAAACTCTTTTGCTAAATTGATCTCATTAGTATGCAGACATATAAGCAGAGAGAAGTGGTGCAGTTCTGGCTTAGGTGGGCTGGGAAACAAAGCACCTGCCCTGTGCCCTCCATGGGACCCTGATAGGGTGATCAACCATCCTGGTTTGCATCAAGCTGCTTCTGTTTTAGAACTGAACAACCTTGCTAAACCTCTCAGAACATGGCAAACTGGGACAATGTTGACATAAGAAAACCATCAATTAAGCACCCCCACCCCCGCCTCACACCCACTATTATGGGCTGAATTACGTCCCCTCTCCAAATTCATATGTTGAAGTTCTAACCCCCTAGTACTTCAAAACGTGACCATATTTGGACACTTAGCCTTTAAAGCGGTAGTAAGGTAAAATGAGATCATACGGAGAGGCCCTAATCCAATACAACTGGTCCTTATAAGAAGAGGAGATAAAGGCACAGACAGAGGGAAGACCAAACACCTGGAAGCTAAGTGCCCCATAGACCTACTGAACAGCAATCTCTGCTCCCTCTAAATCAGAAAAACTCACTCAGAGGGTCCAGCTACAGAGGGCACCAATGATGGGTGAGCAGAAGACAGACCAATCAGGTTCTGCCCCTATGTCCATCACATACTCTCTGGGCATGCACAGACAAGGTTAAATAAAGGTGCAACAGAGCAGGTGCACTGCATAACAGCATTGTCTGGCTTCTGTCTTTAAAATCAATACTTGATTCTATAAACTCTCTGAGGATCGATTAAACAGTCATCCCAAACAGTAGCTGCTTATACAGCCCTATAAAGTGGTGACAATGTGGTCTTGGGAGGCAGCTGGAGCAGCCCTTTTGACAGCCAAAAAGCTGCTCCTGGCCAATGTATTAATCTTGAGGGTAGGCTGAACTTCTGCCTATGTCTGTCTGGGGCATGGCAGAGCTGGGACATCATGGAAGTACTCAGGGTTGACCCAAGAAAGGGTTAGCAGCAGTTTGGAGTGAGAGGGACAATACTTGGAAACCTCAGAACTCTGTGGAACCCTCGAAGTCCCTGACGAGGCACTTGGTCTTCTTACAGTCCCCAAAAATGGGGGCTTCAGGCATTTATTTAGACATGAAGAAAAGAGTGACCTCAGGAGACTAGAAAATTCAGGTTACTCGGGTTACAGGTTCTATTCTACATTCATTGAAAGACAAATAGGACTAGGTCTATCTAGGCAGAGGTGGACAAGGGCACCTGTCTGTGGGGGAGGCTCAGGTAGTTTGCAAACCAATCAGCAGTCCTACTGGCCCAGATGTGTCTGTGTGTGCAGCTGTTCTAAAATAAAGATCTGATCAACACTCTTTGTTGTTGCATGTGGTAGTACTCGGAAGTCAGTGTTACAAATGGATTTCTCATCAAAGTGCCTACTCTCTGAGAGTAAGATTCTGATGTCCCCCATATTCCTGTGTCATCCAAACCCTTCCACTACCAGGAACGCCAAGTTATCAGCAGGGCAAAGAGGATATCACGTAGGAATGATATTCCTGGTTAGTGTTCGCGTATCTTTAATCACACATTGCCAAGTATCTAGGAAATACCCAAACTTCTCATTACTTAGGCCACTATCAGATGATAGGTAGATAGGTAGGTAGATGACAATTTTTTTTTGAGAGTCTCACTCTGTTGCCCAGGCTGGAGTGCAGCTGAACAATCTCAGCTCACTGCAATCTCCACCTCCTGAGTTCCAGCAATTCTCCTAACTCAGCCTCCCCAGTAGCTGGGGCTACAGGTGGGCACCACCATGCCCAGCTAATTTTTGTATTTTTAGTAGTGATGGGTTTTCACCATGTTGGCCAGGCTGGTTTTGAACTCCTGACCTCAGGTGATCCACCCACCTTGGCCTCCCAAAGTGCTGGGGTTACAGGCGTGAGCCACCACACCCAGCCTGATATATAATTTAGTAGAATGCTTTATCCTTGTGGTACCTTAGAAGTTAAGAACAATTGTCATTTGCTTGCCTTTATTTTTCTTTCTTTTTAGGAAGCAAACTAAAGGGCAGAGGCTGTATCTCTTTATGGCTCTTGACAAGAACAAATGCACTTAACATGACCTCTGTTTGTGATTAACAACAAAGGGGCTGGTCTTGCACCACCAGAGAACAGCTGAGCTCCAAATCCACCCCCATTCCCACCCCAAGAGAGTGGTGACTTGCCCACATCTAAACATCACACTGTAATGAGTAGTTTCACATATAGCTGTAAACTAATGCCCCAGGCACTGCTTTATCTTACTAGGATTGAATGTCTACAGACTTCTATAGGAGTTTGGTTTCAATTATCAGCAGAGGACATGCTTTAAAAAAAAATAAGCCATGAAATATTCTGTGGTTCAGTTTTGTCAAACATTACACCATAGAGATTTTGACTCTAGATTTCTAGCATTCACAAAAAAAAGACAGAACATCAAACATTACACTTCCTCATGCAAGAATACCTAAGAAAGAGAGTTGCCAAAAAAATTAAGCCTGAATCTGATCAGGCTTCTAGATGGCCAATTTACAGGAAAAACAAAGGACAGGGCAACATGTTAAACACCGTGAGGTCAATAAGCAAAAACCAGACTGTAAGAAACTCTCCAAGACCAATGACCCAATTTCTTCAGCAAATAAATTACAAATAAAAATAAATAAACTGAAAAGGGTAACCTCAGGATTGAAAGAAGCTTAAAACACATATCATGTGTGAAATAAAGCATAGATTCACACCACGAAGTTAAAAATTGTAAAATTTATGAGATTAGAACACTGACTAGGTATCTGATATCAAGAAAGTATTGTTAATTATGTTTTAGTTGTGATAATGATATAGACAGGAGGTAGGGAAATACTAGGTAGAAGAGGATGGTTCCCTGTCAAAGGCCCCACCCTCAAGTCTGGAAACCAGGGCCCTAAATGAGAACCGTTACCCTGTTTTCCTGCCCAAGTGTTGCATTTTTGTCCCACCTCACACCTCCTAACCTGTGCCCAAATAAACTCTAGACCTCAGCTGGCAAAGAAGCAGCTGAATATTGACAGAAGAAGCAACTGAACATTGGACACTATGGATAGATGTGGCTTAACTTCAGATTGCATGACTATGGAGAGGAGTCCAGCTGCAAGGGGCCAGGCTTCAGGGAAAGATCACCTGCTCCAACCCCTTTCCAGCTCCGCTTCTGCTGAGAGCCACCTCCACTACTTAATAAAATCCTCCACATTCAACATCTTTCAAAACTTTTGTGTGACCTGATTCTTCCTGGACTCTGGACGAGAATTCAGGATGCACTGCATGCAGGAACCCAAAAAGGCTGTCACATTGACCCTTCACTGAGCCCAAAAAGGCTGTCACATTGACTCTACACTTAAGCTGTCCATGGACCGCAAAGCTAAAAGAGCATTAATTGTAATATACCCCTAGACACTGCCATGGGGCCAGAATGCAAAAGTACTTGCCCTGGCCCAGGCATCCACTTGCCTGCATGCTCCTTCCCATGAGGGGTTGAGCCCAGTGGGTTCCAGTGAGTGAAGTTTGTTGCTGCCAGTGCCGAGGTAGCTAGCTGGTCCCAGAGCCAGTGCACTCTAGTTCCCACCTGTGAAAGGGTCAAGGGAACTTGACCTTCCATCTCAATAACTGTATTTGTGGTTATGGTTTTTAAAAGTGTCCTTGAGTTGGGCATGGCTGCTCATGCCTGTCATTCCAGCACTTTGGGAAGATGAGTCAGGTGGATCGAGGTCAGGAGTTTGAAACCAGTCTGGCCAGTATACTGAAATCCCTTCTCTACTAAAAATACAAAAAATTAGCCTGGTGTGGTGGTGTGTGCCTGTAATCCCAGCTATTCAGCAGGCTAAGGCAGAACAATCACGTGAACCCTGCAGGTGGAGGTTGCAGTGAACGGAGATCGCTTCATTGCACTCCAGCCCAGGCAACAGTGCAAGACTCCTTCTCTAAATAAATAAATTAAATAAAATAAAAAAATAAAAGTGTCCTCATCTTTTAGCAATACATACTGAAATGCTATGTCTGGAATAACATAGAAAAGAAGAAAATAACAATGGGTACGTATGAAACAAGATTGATCATAGGGGATAATTATTGAAGCTGAGTATATGGGATTGCATGATTATGTTCTGTATACTTTTGTATGTTTTTCCATTTCCATAAGAAAGTTTTACAAAAAATATGTGTTGTTAATGTGTAACAGTGTATATTCTGGTATTCATACACATGGTGAATCCCCTCTCCCTGAAGCATTTCCCCACCATCACCCTGAGACTACTCTAAAAAGTCACAAAGTCTATGTGGGTGAGCACTTTACTTGTGTAAGAAACAGTAAACCACTAACATAAGACCAACAAAAAACAACCAGGCATTTGTCTCGCATTTATTCTTTTTAAGCCTCGCTCTATGTTAGATTAACTTAAGTGAAAAGGAATAAATTTAAAACACACTCATATTGTTAGAAATTCACCTTCCCAATCCACCTCTTGCTTACTGAGATACAGTCAGTCCCACAGTATGGCTGCTGTCCCAGCCCAAATTGCCACTAAATGCAGAGCTGTAGTTACAAAAAACTACTGAACTGCTGAATGGTACAAGGAAAAGCAACAGTCAGAAGAACGCAAATGACTTTCTTCTTCCCATCCAACCCTTGTTCTTTCCTCCTAAAGGAGGAAGAGAAAGAATATCAACATGCAGAAACTGAGATGAACAAAACTACTCATCACTACAAAGCTCTGTGATCTTTCTCATCTTGTCCCTGAAAAAAAACTGCCCACTGGCACGAAGCTACATCTGCCCAAGGCTAAACAAAGTCACTAAAAGAAGAGAGAAATATGCATTAACTAGCTGGGCGGACTGCCCTTAAGCACCCAGTGAAAGGCCTGAAGGGAAAATGAAGAATAGTTTAAGGTGGGCCTTGAGGTTAGCAATAAAAGGAATCAAAAATGAAATTTCACATGGTGCCCTTAAAACTGATGTGTTTAGTGAAGAAGGAAAAAAAAAACAACAACAAAAAAAAACCAAAGGAGAAAGGTGCTCCTGATAAATTTCTGATCATTCATCTGTATTTTTTCAGAGGCCCTAAGGGCTTATTTCCCACGTTAGGTCAAAAGCAATAGATGAACTCAATTCTTCATGGTTGCCGTGAGCACTAAACACGCTCAGTCTGATATGTGCCTGATTCTCCCATGTCTAACTGCTCATTCCTTGCTTCTTTGCCCGACACCTCTTAAGATTAATCAGAAATGATACTTTTTTCGAGGTTATTGTACCCCATCTACCCTTCTTTCAATAACAGGTCATAAAGTAGCCAAAATTACCATAAAATGTTATTTATGCATTCAGTAAGTAATAAGTGCCAATTACATTCAAGCTACACTAGGTTCCACAAGAAATATAAGGAAGAAGAAGAAACTAAGCTCTGCTCTGGAGGTTCCAAATTTGTTTCAAAAATTTTTATGACTTCTGGGGTGAGATGGCAAAGTGAAGTCAAGTATCTCCTTTCCCTAAAACCAAATGAATAAACGACGCTACCATGGAAACTTGAAATCCAGCAAACAAAACAAAATATACTAGCAGTAATCAAACAAAAGAAGGGATTTAACTTCATGCCATAATCTTTGAAGAGTAGCATTCAGTGAAAGTGAGAGATAATAGATCCCAAGAATCACTGCTCAAGCAGTTCACTCTCTCTCTCTCTCTCTCTCTCTCTCTCTTCTCCCAGAGTGTGATGGGATTTGCGAGACTGTGAAGAAACAAAATACTGAAAAATCTCAGCAACACTCCCTGTGACTGCCTGATGGGCTCTTCCTGCCTGCTGCGCAAACAAAATCAACTCATGGCATTGCAGTAAAAGTTTAACTGACATGAGGCTGGCCACACCATGTGAAAGATGGAGTTATTACTCAAATCATTCTCCTTGAAAGTTTGAAGGTTAGGGGTTTTACAAAGGCAGTTCGAAGGAAAGGGTGGGAGTGGTGAGGCACTGGGCACTTGCTTCTGATTGGTTGGGTCAGAGATGAAATCATAGGGAGTTGAAGCTGTCCTCTCGCTCTGAGTTGCTGTTGGGTGGGACCACAGAAGGAGTTGGCCATCAAGGTGGAGCTAAGTGTCAGACATGTTAAAAAAAAAAAACCTGAAAAGACCAATCCCTAGGTTCAAAAACAGTGATGTTGTCTGCAGGAGTAATTGGGGAAGTTGCATCTCTTGTGACATCTGAAATAATGGCTGACAGCTATGTATGTCTACATCTTCGCAGAATTTAGGCTCCTTTGCTTCTCCTAGCCTGGTGCTCTCTCATTAGCTTTGCAAAGACAGCTGAGTTTTGGGGAAGGGTTATTATCATTTAAACTATAAACTAAATGTCTCCTAAAGCTAACCCAGGAATAACTGAAGGCAGCTTGAAGGCTAAAGGCACTAGAGGGGTTGGCTAGATCAAATCTCCCCCACTGCCATAATTTTCTCACTGATCTAATTTTTGCAAAGGCAGTTTCATCTCTATTTAGAGAAAAATGGAAAGAGAAGGTGACTTAGCAGCAGGAAAATGAGTCTAGGTTCATTCACTTATACATTCAATAAGAATTTATAAAGAACTTTTTACATGTGTTACTCAAAAGTAGGCTTTTTTTTTTTTTTGAGACAGGTTCTCACTCTGTCACCCAAGCTGGAGTGCAGTGGTGTGACCACGGCCCACTGTAGCCTCAACCTCCTGGCCTCAAGCTATCATCCTATCTCAGCCTCCCAAGTATTAGTAGCTGGGACCACAAGCACGTGCCACCACATCCAGCTAATGTTTTTTGGCAGGGTGTTGGGTAAAGATAGTGTCTTGCTATGTTGCCCATACTAGTCTCAAACTCCTAGGCTAAAGTGATCTTCCTGACTCAGCTTCCCAAACTTCTGGGATTACAGACATGAGCCACCATGCCTGCCCAATGCTAGGCTCTTAAAAGGAAGGAGAAATAATCAGGCTCTATTCTAAAAAGAGGAACATTTCCAAAGCCATGCTGTAGGAGTTGCCTCCTATCAGGTGGAATGACCCTAACACAGCACATTCAATGACTTTTCAGAGAGAAGAGTAAAGCTGATATCCATCAACTGTGACTGCCCCTAACACTCAGAAACCCATAGATCTGAGGGAAAAATAAACAACTCTCAGAAAAACAAATATTTCCTGATGAAATCACTGAACATCAAGGTAAAGAAAGAATTTTTTAGGTATGTATGTGATGGTTAATATTAAGTGTCAACTTGCTTGGATTAAAAGATGCAAATTATTGTTCTTGGTGAAACAGGAGAGTTCCCTGACTCCTCTTCACAGGATATGCAACAGGGGTATGGCTTGACTGTTTGGCTGTGTACCTGCTCAAACCTGTTATGGAAGGGGGAGCACATAAATGGTCAGGTGCAGGATCTAGGGTGAGTGCCTTGGGAGCTCTGGACCCACCTTAGCATCTAGGGGTGGGTACCTAAGACTCCCAAAGCCCAAGTGGACGTGTGTTACAGTGTACTCTTTTGGCTTTGCCGTCTGCAGATGGCTTAAGTGTTAACCAGCTCAGTGCTCTCTTGGTACCCAGGTCCTTGTCCAGCATTCAAGAAGAATCAGGTCACACAGATTTGAAGATGGTAAATGCAGGGATTTTACTGAGTGGTAGAGGTGGTCCTCAGGAGGATAGATGGGGAGCTGGAAAGGGAATGGGGTGGGAAGATGATCTTCCTCTGGAGCTTGGATGTCCAGCAGCAGATCTCCTCTCCAACCACCCCAGCTGAATTTTTCTTGGTGTTCAGAAGCTCCTTTTCTTCTCTCTGCTGTGCCATTCTGCTATTCTTCTGTTCTTCTGTTCATCTCCTCATCTTCTGTGGATCCTGGGGTTTAGGATTTATATAGGTACAGGATAGAGGGGTATGGCAGTCCAAAAGACAACTTTTAGGCATGAAAATATAATGCCTGTTCCCATTAGGGCCATAGGTTTCTATGCTTGTGGGTGGTGTCTTTGCCAGGGAACCACCCTCTTCTACCCAGTATTTCCCTGTCTCCTGTCTATATCACTGGATGTGTCTGTAAGGATGTTGCCAAAGGAGATTACCATTTGAGTTAGTGAACTGGGAGAGGCAGATCCACCCACAATCTAGGCAGGACTACGTAATCACCTGCCAGAGTGGCTAGGATAAACCAAGCAGAAGAACTCAGAAGGACTAGACTTGCTGAGTCTTCTAGCCTTCTTCTTTCTTCCGTGCTGCATGCTTCCTGCCCTCAAACATCAGACTTCAAGTTCTTCAGCTTTTGGACTCCTGGACTTAGACCAGTGGTTTGCCAGGGACTTTCAGACCTTTGGCCACAGACTGAAGATTGCACTGTTGGCTTCTCTACTTCTGAGGTTTTGGGACTTGGACTGATTTACCACTGACGTCCTTGCTCCTCAGCCTGCAGATGGCTTTAGCTTCTGATCATCTGAGTCAATCCTCCTTAATAAACTCCCTTTCACATATATATATCCTATTAGTTCTGTCCCTCTAGAGAACCTTGACTAATACAATAGGATACACACACCCCCAAAACCAAAACAAAATTTTCTCTCCAATTAACACTCAAAACCAGAAAAATATGTAAACCATGTATACGAACAAAGCTTTTTTTTTTTTTTCCTTCTTGAGACAGGGTCTTGTTCTATTGTCCAGGCTGGAGTGCAGTAGCACAATTACAGCTCATTGCAGCCTCAACCTCCCGGGCTCAAGCAATCCTCCCACCTCAGCCTCCTGAGCAGGTGGGACCGCAGGTGCACACTACCACACCTGTTAATTTTTTTTATTTTTTGTAAAGACAGGGTCTTCCTAACAGCCCAGGCTGGTCTTGAACTCCTGGGCTCAAGGGACCCTCTCACCTTGGCCTCCCAAAGTGATGAGATTACAGGCATGAGCCACCATGCCCAGAATGCATAAAGTTCAGAAATGGAAAAACAGTGCGAGCAAATATTTTTATATTCAGCCAAACTGTGTTCAGGTATAAAGACAACATCAGACATTTTCAGACATCAACAGCTTCAGTACTTTCTGAAAAAGTCAATGGATTCTAAAATCTAGCTAACCAAGAGATAAATGTGAAGCTCTAGTAAAAAGTCTGATAAGAAGAAATGAACCCATTAATACTTAGAAAGAAAGCTAATCAACAGTGCGAAGTATGTTTACAAAAGGGAAATGTTATGCATTTAAATAATAAAAATGAATAATCAAATTAAACAGAGAGAAAAATAAGAGTGAAATTTCCTCCTTTTTCTTTACTTTTTAGATGCTAAATTAAGAAACTGAGATTTAAATATCCTCTTTAAAATTAAGTTAACCAAGCAAAAAGACAATAAGGAGAAAATATATATGCTAATTCTCTCATTAATTTCAGTAAGTAGGCAATAGATAATTGATAAATTGCTAAATGGATGCTAAAACCACTATAAAGTTATCAAATAGATCTCTAAAAGACCTGAAAATAAACTCTTAGTCTTTGACATTACCACAAGAAAAGCACACTTAGTCATATCAACACACATACAAACATCAAACAACAAGACAATCTATGGAGTAAGAGAGGATGAGCGGAGGTGGTGGTGAGGGGACATTCAGAACAGAAAATATAAGGTAAATATCTATTCTATCAATAAACATAGGATTCTTTAATAAGGTAAAAACATAGAAAAAACAAATCTATACATATCCACATCTTTAAGAGCCTATGACTCAGAAACTTTAAAAGTAAAAAAAGGAAGTCAAATACAAATGAGGTAAATGGTAACAAAGCCAAAGAGTCATAATAGTAATATCGGAAAAGAGTAAATTAAAGTTAAAAACTATCAAAGAACATGAAGGGTTACTTTACACTCAACAGTAGTAATTGAGCAATTACTATGCACCAGATACTATTCTATGCACTGTTAGAATGGCCAGTTTAAATCAGTAATAAGCATATAAATCCTTCGGTATCAAAAACAATGTGTCAAAATTCATAAAAGCATAAACTTATAGAAGAAATCAACAAAACACAATAATAGTAAAAAACTGTCAGCTAAGACAGAACAAGGTAACAAAATAAAAAATATGTGATACAATAAAAAGATGAACCCGTTAGATGCACATCAATAAGTGCATATTTAACATAAAACTTATTTTCAAGCACTAATGGGATATTTTAATTTTAAAAATAAAGAATACATTAAGCTATAAAGTAAAGCCTCAATACGTTCCAAGAAAATGAAATGTGAACAATCTTCCCTGACCACAGTACAAAACTAAATATTAATAATAAAAAGAAGAAACCTAGCCACCTGAAAATATTAAAACTCTTTTAGATCTTGATATGAAGCAAAAAGTCAAAACTGAAATTACAGAGTATATAAAAATACAATATTGAAGATACTACCAAGGAAAACACTTAAGGTGAGGTCAAGACAAAATCTTATAGAATTAAACATTTTACCAAGCAAATGATAATAAAAACAAATTTTTTAAATATTCTATTCAAAAAGGTAGAAATACATCAATAAAATAAGCATAAGGAAAGTATAAGAAAAAATAAAAGCAGAAATTGATGAATTAGAAAACAGAAAAGCAGTACATAATTAAAGATGTAGTTCTCTGGGGACAAAACAATAAAGTAAACAAAATTATCAAGAAAAAGAGAAAAACACAAAATTAAAAATAGAAAAGAAATAGATGCATAAACATTTAAAAATTATGACTACTTTCAAAATCTCTAAGTAAATTATAAATATTTGTTGTAATTATAAATAATTATAAAATGAATGCTTTCTTAGATAAATATAAATAACAAAAATTAAACCCAAAAGAAACAGAAAAGTTAAGTAGACATATAATAATGGAAGAAATTCAGAATATTTAAAAAAAAAAAAAAAGCTAGCCCTCAAAAAGCCCCAGGCTCAGGTGGTGTTAACAATAAATTCTTCCAGACCTTCAAAGAATAGATAATTCCAATGCAATTTATGTTTTCCAGGTCATGATGAAAGAAAAAAAGCTTCACATCACTTAGAGTAAAATAACAAAATATTCCTACCAAACAGGATAAAAGTAGCACAGAAAAAGAAAACTACAATCAACCTCACTTAACAATACATGTATAAAAATGGTAAATTCAAAATCAGTCAATAGGACAATCTTGGGTTAGAGGCGGAACAAAATGATCAAATGGAAGCTTCCACTGATAGTGCCCTACAGGAACACCAAACTGAAAAACTATGCACACAAAAAAGCACCTTCATAAGAACCTAAAATCAGGTGAGTAATCACAATACCAGGTTTTTAACTTCATGTTACTGAAAGAGGCACGGAAGAGGGTAGGAAAGACGATCTTGAATTGCTGATGCCACCTTTCCTCCCTTCTCCCAGCAGCAGCCATGTGGCCCACAGACAGAATCTGTGCACTTGAGAGAGCGAGAACGCAGTGATTAGGGAAATTTGCATTGGAACTCAGTGCTGCCCTGTCACAGTGGAAAGTAACACCAGGCAGAACTCAGCCAGCACCCAAGGAGGGAGCATTTAGAACAACCTAGCCAGGCGGAAATTGCACCTCCCAGTGATAGGAACTTGAGTTCTGGCAAGCCTCACCACCATGAACTAAAGTGCTCTGGGGTTCTAAAGAAATCTGAAAGGCAGTTTAGGCCACAAAGACTGCAATTCCCGGGCAATTCCTGATGCTGTGTTGAGCTCAAAGCCAGTGGACTTGGAGGGTATACAACCTAGTAACACATCAGCCAGGGCCAAGAGAGTATTTGTACCACCCCTCTTCCAACCCCAGGCGATGCAGCTCACAGCTCCACAAGAGACTTTCCTTCTGCTTGAGGACAGGAAAGGGAAGAGGAAAGAGGACTTTGTCTTACAACTTGGATACCAGCTCAGCCACAGTAGGACAGAGAACCAGGAAGAGTCCTGAGGCCCTATCTCCTCTATGACATTTCTAGACACACCCTGGGCCAGAAGGAAACCTGCTGCCTTAAAGGGAAGGGCGCAGTCCTGACAGGATTCATCACTTGCTAATTAAAGAGCACTTTGGCCCTGAATATTCAGCAGTGGTACCCAGGCAGTACTTGCAGCGGGCCTTGGGTAAGATTCAAAGACATGCTGGTCTCAGGTATGACCCAGAATGTTCCTAACTGTGGTGGCAATGGGGAGGGACTCCTTCTGCTTGAGAAAAGGAGAGAAAAGAGTAAAGGAGACTTTGTCTTGCAGCTTAGGCAGCAGCTCAGCCCCCCAAGGGGGATCTTGGGGTCCTCAGTTCTAGGCCTTGGCTCTTGGATGGCATTTCTGGACCTGTCCTGGGCCTGAGGGGACCTTACTATCCTGAAGGGAGAGTCCCAGGCCTGGCAGCATTCATCATAAGCTGACTGAAGAGCATTTGGGCCTTGAATGAACATTGGCTGTAGCCAGGCAGTTCTTGCTGTGGCCTGGGCAGTGGTGGTCAAGGGAGATTCCTCTGCTATAAAAAGGGAGGGAAGAGTGGGAAGGACTTTGTCTTGTGGCTTGGGTGCCAGCTCAGCCTCAGTATAATAGAGCACCAGGTACATCCCTGAGGTTTCTGACTCAGGCTCTGGCTTCCAGACAGCATCACTGAGCCCACACAGGACCAGGGGGAAGTTGCTGCACTAAAGGGGAGAACACAAGCCTGGCTGGCTTCACCTGCTGACTGTAAAGCCCTAGGGCCTTGAGTGAATGTAGGCAGTAGCCAGGCAGTGGTTACCGTGGGCCTTGGGTAAGACCCAGTACTGTGCTGGCTTTAGGCTGACCCTGCATAGTCCAGTGGTGGTGGCCATAGGGGCACTTATGTCACCCTCTCCCAGCTCTAGGCAGCTCACGAGAGAGAGAGAGACATACAGACAGACAGACAGACTCTGTTTGGGAGAAAGTAAGGGGAGAGAACAAGAATCTGTACCTGGCAATCCGGAGAATTCTTCCAGATCTTATCTAAGACAACCAAGGTGGTACCTATATGAGTCTGCAAGAACCACAGTGTTACAAGGCTTAAAGTGTCCCCTGATGAACATATGCCTGTTGTGACCAAAAACTTAGATCACAACACCCAAGTCCCTCTGAATACCTGAAAAGCCTTCCCAAAAAGGACAAATACAAACAAGCCCAGACTGTGAAGACTACAATAAATACCTAATTCTTTAATACCTAGCCACCAACAAACATCCATAAATATCAAGACCATCCAGGAAAATATAACCTAACCAAACAAACTAAATAAGGTACCAGGGACCAATCCTGGAGAGACAGAAATATGTGAACTTTCAGACAGAGAATTCAAAAGAGCTATATTGAGGAAACTCAACAAAATTCAAGATAATACAAAGAAGGAATTCAGAATCCTATCAGATAAATTTAATGGAGAGTGAAATAATTTAAAACAATCAAGAAGACATTCTGGCATGGAAAAATTCAACTGACATACTAAAGAATTCATCAGAGTCTCTTAATAGCAGAATTGATCAAGCAGAAGAAAGAATTAGTGAGCTTGAAGACAGGCTATTTGAAAATATCAAGTTAGAGTAGACAAAAATGAATGAAAAACAAAAAACAAGACAGCACACCTATAAGATCTAGAAAGCAGCCTCAAAAGGGCAAATCTAAGAGTTATTGGCCTTAAAGAGAAGGTAGAAAGAGAGACGTGGTAGAAAGTTTA
This sequence comes from Cacajao melanocephalus, assembly GCA_963573385.1. NCBI lineage: Eukaryota > Metazoa > Chordata > Mammalia > Primates > Pitheciidae > Cacajao > Cacajao melanocephalus. Next base: position 13,935 of record CAUYLG010078647.1, on the reverse strand, counting down.
ATCAAAGGGATAGTAAGAGAGAACTTCCTAAACCTAGAGGAAGATATCAATATTCAAGTACAAGAATATTATAGAACACCAAGCAGATTTAACCCAAAGAAAACTACCTCAAGACATTTAGTAATAAAATTGCAAAAGGTGAAAAATAAAGAAAGGATTCTACAAGTAGCAGGAGAAATGAGACAAATAACATACAAAGGAGCTTCAGTACATCTGGCAGCAGACTCCTCAGTAGAAACCTTACTGAGGAGAAGAGAGTGACATGACATTATTTAAGGTGCTGAAGGAAAAAAAACTTTCATCCTAGGATAGTATATCCATCCAAAATATCCTTCAAACAGGAAGGAAAAATGAAGAACTTTCCCAGACAAAGCTGAAGGAATTGGTCAGCACCAGAACAGACCTGCAAGAAATGCTAAAGGGAGTTCTTCAGTCTGAAAAAACGGATGTCAATAAGCAAGAAAAAATTATCTGAAGGTACAAAACTCACTGATAATAGTAAGCACACAGAAAAACACAGAATATTATAACACTGTAATTGTGGTGTGTAAACTACTCATATCTTGTGTAGAAAGACTAAAACATGAATGGATCAAAAATTAAAACTACAACTTTTCAAGACATAGATAGTACAATAAGATATACATAGAAACAACCAAAAAAAGCAGGGAGATGAAGTTAAAGTGTAGAGTTTTCATTAATTTCTCTTTGCCTGTTTGCTTATGAGATCACTGTTATCAGTTTATTAATAAAATAATGGATTATAAGATATTATTTGCAAGCCTCATGGTAAATTGCAAATCAAAAAACATAACAGATACACAAAAAATAAAAAGCAAGTAATCAAAACATACCACCAGAGAAAATCACCTTCACTAAAAGAAGAAAAAAAGGAAAGAAAGAGATAACCACAAAAAAATCAGAAAATACAAAAAATGACAAAATTGCAGGATTAAATCCTTATCAATAATAATATTGAATATAAATGAACTAAACTCTCCAATCAAAAGACAGAGTGGCTGAATAGATTTTTAAAAATAACCTAATGATCTGTGCCTACAAGAAACCTACTTCACTTATCAAGGCACACAGAGACTAAAAATAAACGACTTTTGGTTTCTATTTCAATGGGAAGAAAGATGTTCCATGCAAATGGAAGCCAAAAAAGACCAGGAGTAGCTGTACTTATACTAGACAAAATAGATTTTAAAACAAAGACTATGAAGAGACAAAGAAGGTCATTATATAATGTCAAAGGGGTTAATTCAGGAAGAGGATATAACAAATGTAAATATATGCACCTGACATTGAAGCACTCTGATATGTAGAACAAATATTAAAGCTAAAGAGAAAGAGAGGCTCTAGAAACTTAATAGCTAGAGATTTCAACGCTTCACTTTAAGCACTGAACAGATCATCCAGACAGAAAACCAACAAAGAAACACTGGACTTCATCTGCACTACAGACCAAATAGGCCTAACAGACAGTTACAGAACATTTCGTGCAATGGCTGCAGAATACACATTTTCCTCAGCATACGGATCATTCTCAAGGGTAGATCATATATTGGGCCACCAAATCAGTCTTAAAAAATTCAAAAGAATTAAAATTATATCAAGCACCTTCTCCAACCATGATGAATTAAAACTAGAAATCACTAACAATAGGAATTTTTAAAACTGTACAAACACATGGAAATTAAACAATACATTCCTGAATGACCAGTGGGTCAATGAAGAAATTAAGAAGGAAACTTAAAAAATTTATTGTAACAAATGATAACAGAAACACTACATGCCAAAACCTATGGGATACTCTGAAAGAGGTACTAAGAGGAAAGATTATAGCTGTAAGTGCCTACATCAAAAAAGTAGAAAAACTTCAACCAAACAACTTAATGATGTGTCTTAAAGAACTAGAAAAGTGGCTGGGGACAGTGGCTCACACCTGTAATATCAGAACTTTGGGAGGTCAAAGCAGGCAGATCGCTTGAGGTCAAGAGTTTGAGACCAGCCTGGCTAACATGGTGAAACCCCATCTCTATTAAAATACAAAAATTAGCCAGGTGTGATGGCATACACCTGTAATCCAAGCTACTTGGGAGGCTGAGGGAGGAGAATCACTCAAACCTTGGAGGCAGAGTTTGCAGTGGGCCGAGATTGCGCCACTGCACTACAGGCTGGGAGACAGAGCAAGACTCCATCTCCAAAAAAAAAAAAAAAAAAAGAAAGAAAAAACAGAACTAAAAAAGAAAGAGCAAACCAAAACCAAAATTACTAGAAGAAAAGAAATATAAAGATCAGAGCAAAAAGAAATAAAGTTGAAATAAAAAAAAGAAAAAGTCAAGAAAAGAAAAAGTTTGTTTTTTGAAAAGATAAATAAAATTGACAAACCTTTAGCCAGACTCGAAAAAAAAGAAGACTCAAATAAGTAAAATCAGAGATGAAAAGGAGACATTACAATAGATACGAAAGAAATCCAAATGACCATTAGTGGCTACTATGAGTAACTATATATCAATAAATTGGAAAAATCTAGAGGAAATAGGTAAGTTCCTAGACATACATGACCTACAAGATAGAATCATGAAGAAATCCAAAACCTAAATACACAAATAACGGGTAATGAGATCAAAGCCATAAAAAGTCTCCCAACAAAGAAATCCTGGAACCTGACGGCTTCACTGCTGAATTTTATCAAACATTCAAGGAACTAATGCCAATCCTGCTTAAGCTATTCTGAAAAACACAGGAGAAGGGAATACTTCCAAACTCATTTTATGAGACCAGTATTACCCTGATACCAAAACCTGACAAAGACACATCAAAAAAGGAAAACTACAGGCTAATATTCCTGATGAACATAGAAGCAAAACTCCTCAACAAAATACTAGCAAACCAAGTTCAACAATACGTTAAAAAGATTATTCATCCTGACCAAGTAGGATTTATCCTGGAAATGCAAGGATGGTTCAACATATGCAAATCAATCAATGTGATGTATCATATAAACAGAATGAAGGACAAAAATCATAGGATCATTTCAATGCATGCTGAAAAAGCAGTTAATAAAATTCAACATCCCTTCATGATAAAAATCCTCAAATAACTGGGAATAGAAGGAACATAAAGGAATATAAATTAGCACAATCACAATGGAGAACAGTATGGAAGTTCCTCAAAGAAACTAAAAATAAAACTACTATAGGTTTCGGTAATCTCACTGCTAGGTATACCCCAAAGGAAAGACTATCAGTATATTGAAGAACTATTTGCACTCCCATGTTTACTGTAGCACTATTCACAATAGCCAAGATTTGGAAGCAACCTAAGTGTCCATCAACAGATGAATGGATAAAGAAAATCTGGTTCATATATACAATGGAATATTATTCAGCCATAAAAAGAATGAGATCCTGTCATTTGCAACAACATGGATGGAACCACCAGACACAAAAAGACAAACTTTGTATGTTCTCACTTATTCGTGAAAGCTAAAAATTAAAACAATTGAACTCATGGAGACAGAGTAAAAGGATAGGTACCAGGGACTGGGAAGGGTAGTGCTGGTGGGGAGTAGGGATGGTTAATGGATACAAAAAAATAAAACGAATATAATCTGGTATTTGATAGCACAACAAGATGACTACAATCAACAATAATTTATTGTACATTTAAAAATAACTAAAAGAGTATAATTAGAATGTTTGTAATATAAAAAAAAGATAAATACTTGAGGTGATGGATACCCCATCTACCCTGATATGATTATTTTCCATTATAATATCAAAATTTGCGTCAAAATCTCATATACCTGCATCAAAATCGCATGTACCTCATAAATATGTATACCTACTATGTACTCACAAAAACTAAAAATCAAACAAACATAAAACCATAGAAAAAAATCAGCCAATAGAGTTTAGCAAAGATATTGCAACATTAGGGAATATATTACCCTGATTTTCCCATTAATATATAAAAGTATAAAACAACATTAAAAATAGATATCTAAAATAAATGTGGTAAGTTTCAATATCCGTTTTAATTTTCAGACCATTAGAAAAATTCAAATGGGTTCATTCCTTTCTAGCATTTAAATAGCACAGAAACATATCTCTCAAACCAAACATCAACATCTGGGTTAATAGTGGATTTCTACAACCATTGTTAATAAAATTTTAAAAAAGACAAGTATCTCTTATAATCACTATATAATTTTGCATTGTTTTGAAGTATTAGCCACTGCAATTAGACAAAAAAAGAAAACACTATGAAGATAGTGAAAATAGTGGAATGATTGATTCTTGGAAAATCAGTTTAACAATGAAAAACTATTAATTCATTGAGGAGCTGAGTATAAAGAAATCAAACATTTCAAAATATATTTTTCTATATGTAAAAAGTAATCAGCCAGAAAGAAAATACCACTTTAATAGGAATTAAAGAGAGTAAAATGCCCAAAGCTGAATCTAACAAGAACAGAGCAGAATATATAAAAGTAAAATCTTAAGTGAATGAATTAAATGAAAAGAGACTTTAAAAATGCAAAACCATATACCTTATTCTTGAATAGGAAACTTTACAGTGAAGATGTCAATTCTTCCTAAATTTAGTCTGAAAGTAAATGTTGTTTTTGTTTTTTTGTTTTTTTGAGACAGTCTCACTCTATCATCCAGGCTGGTGTGCAATGGCATGATCTTGGCTCACTGCATCCTCCACCTACCAGGTTCAAGCAATTCTCCTGCCTCAGCCTCTCAAGTAACTGGGATTACAGGTGCATGCCACCATGCCCAGCTAATTTTTTTGTATTTTGGTTAAGAAGGGTTTCATCATGTTACCCAGGCTGCTCTTGAACTCCTGAGCTCAGGCAATCCACCTGCCTCAACCTCCCAAAGTGCTAGGATTACAGGAGAAAGCCACTGCACATGACTGTTATAAGTTTTTTAAAACAATTTGACAAAATGATATTAAACTTCATTAGAAAATTAAACACACGAGGGCTGGGTACAGTGGCTCACACCTGTAATTTCCGCACTTTGGGAGGCCGAGGCAGATGGCCCACTTGTGGTCAGGAGTTTGACCATCTGGCCAACTTAGTGAAACTTCATCTCTACTAAAAATAGAAAACTTAACTGGGCATGGTGGCAGGTGCCTGTAATCCCAGCTACTCAGGAGGCTGGGGCAAGAGAATAACAGGAACCTGGGAGGCGGAGGTTGCAGTGAGCCAAGATCATGCCACTGCACTCCAGCCTGGGCAACAGAGTGACAGTCTCAAAAAAAAAAAAAAAAAGAAAGAAAAGAAGAGAAAAGAGAAAAAGAAAATTAAACAAATGAAAATGTGAAAATTTTTAAAAAGAATAATTGAGAACATAATCTGATCAGACACTAAAACATGTACTGCTACAGTAATTAAAACTATGCCACAGAGGTAGATACAAGTAGTCAGATAGTTAGAACTCAAAAGTAGACTCAAATACAGAAAGCAATGGAGTTTATGATAAAAATCACATTTCAAATAGGCAAAAGATGGACTAAATAATACTGTTCAATAAATAATGCTGGCTTAACTTGCTGGCTGTTTAGAAAAAAAGTTAAGCCAGATTGTTACCTCATTTCTTTCTCCAAAATAGAGTATGGTGGCTCAAAATTTTTTTTAAAAAATAGGTAAATACATTATAGTCTTGGTGTAGGCAAGAAATATTTTCAAGTAGAATAGAAAACTCAAAATTCATAAGAAAAAAATTGATAAACATAATTGCATATAAGTAAAAACTTCTCTAAAACCAAAAGAATTGTTTTAAGTCCTAATATTTTTTCAAAAAATAACTAGAAAAGAGGGTTTGCATCAGGAGCTAATTTTCTCATTATATCAAGAGTATATACAATAAGAAAAGAAACAACCCAACAGAAAAAAATTCAAATGTGTAATATAAAAGATGCTAAATCTCACTAACAAATTTCAAAGTGCAAATCAAAATAATGAAATACCATTTGTCTCCTATCATATCGTCAAGATTTTTAAGTTTTGTAATAGTGTTAAGAAGTATCTAGAGAAATAAGCACTCTGAGACAACATGAGTGAAAGTATAAACAATGCTTCTGAGGAATTAGTCAAAATCTACCAAATGCTCATACCCTTTGTCTCTGTAATTCTACTGATAGGCATTTAGTTCACATATATAATCAAACAAGCACACTTACATTCATATTAACACATCATAAAAGAAAAACCATTTGATCATCTCAATCTAAGCAGGAAAAGCATTTGGAAAAAAATTCAACATATATTCAAAATTTAAAAACAAACAACAACAAAAACCTTTCAACAGCCTAGAAAGTGAAAGGAACTTCTTCATCTGATACAGGGATCTAGGAAAAATCTAGAGTTAACACCACACTTAATGGTGAAAAACTAAATGCTTTCATCTTAAGATCAGAAACAAGGCAAGGATGCCTGATCTCATCACTTACATTGAATACTGTGGTGAAGCCAGAATAATAAGGCAAGAAAAAGAAAATTTAGAAGTCCAGATTAAAGAGGAAGAAGTAAAATGGGCTTAGTTTGCAGATGACATGATTATCTATTTAAAAATCTGATGGAATTTATAAAAACATTACAAGAACTAATTAGTGAATTTATCAAAATTACAGGATACAAAGTTAGTACTTTAAATTCAATTGTATTTCTACATACGAGAAAGTAAAACTTTTCAACAGTGCTAAAATAATTGTAGAGCAATATGCAAAAAGAAAACAATTTTCATCCTTATACCACATATCAATTTTAATCATTAAACAAATGTTAAGAGCTGAAACTCTACTAAACTTGTAGTAGATAGACATACAAGACTGCTCAGTTTAGCATTATTTCCCATAGAAAACCAGATACAACCTAGAAGCCCATCATCATGGAGAGATTATCTAATAAATCATAATAGTTACATAAAATTAAATGTAATCGAGCCACATGAAACCACTAAAAAGAAAAAAGGTAAATTTTGTGCCAAGTAATGTGGAAAGAATGCCAAACATACAATTCAGATCTGTTTTTAAAGTGTTGAATAGTGTATAGGGATGACAACTTTTGTGTAAATAAAAAGAATATTTGCATTTCTAGTCATTTTATGTATATATTTGTGTGTATGTATCACTCTATGTATGTGTATATCCTCATATATATATTTTTCCAGAAGGCTCCACAGGAAACTCTTAAACTTTAGGGAGAGGTACTAAAAATCAGAGTTTGGAAAACAGAGAAATTAATATGCTTTTTAAAATTATTATATATTTTTAGTCATGGTTTTTGCTAGTGCATATGTTATTCTATTTTAAAAATAAATCTTTAAAAATATATATACAAGACATCTCTACAGAGGAGACTATTATGACCCAGATGTGTGCCAAAGTCACAGGAGAGCAGAAACCATATGAAACAGTAGAAGCTCATCCTGAGAAGAAAAGGAAAACAGAGAAGCCAGAAACTGAAAGGAACATATCTGAGAGAGACAAAGAGGATTAGTGAGTGAGATCACTACGAATTCTACATCTTGGCCCTCTGAGGCCTTCTAAGTGTTGCTGTCTGTCCTTGTATTCCATGAAATTTCCTACTGCATTCTTCTAAGCACCCCCGCTTTTCATGAGCTGATCTGAGTTTCTCCTGAGCTAGTTTTAGTTCCTTAACAACCCCAAATGGGCCTAGTCTGATCCCCTGTTGAATACTCTGAATTAGTCCCTAATGGAGGTACAGCCTTACCTTGTTGAAAGTAAAGCACTCTGCAGCACGTACCCTGTGAATGTCTGCAGTTAGCCAAGCCTAGCAAGCATGATTTAAATAGAAACTTGCCAAGCAACATTTTAGACTCATTAGAAAATTCATGATGATTTCCATTGTTGAGTATGCTATTCAGAATATTTTTTAGATAGATAGAAGAATGCTTTCAAATCTAGAGAACAGATTTTTAGAAAGAAGAAACCAGAAACCTGAACTGTGAAATTTCAGAGGAAATCTGTACAAATATTAAATATAATAAACACCCAGAGATACACAGAATAAGAAAACACATACTATACCAGCATGAACAAATTAAAGAAGAATTCCAAACCCAACACATAAGCAAGTGCATAATAGTTGTGTTAGTCCATTTTCTGCTGCTATAACAGAATACCACAGACTGCATCATTTATAAACAATAGAAGTTTATTTAGCTCATGGTTCTGGAGGCTGGGAGGTCCAAGATCAAGAAGGCCATATCTGATGAAGGCCTTCTTGCTGCATCATAACATGGCTGGAAGGTCTCACATAGTGAGACAGGGCAAGAGAATGAGAGCTCAAGAGACAGAAAAAGACTGAACTTATCCTTTTACTAGGAGCCCTCTCCCACAGTAATGGCATTAATCCATTCATAAAGGGCAGAGCCCTCATGATCTAGTCACCTCTCAAAGGTCCCATTTCTTATCACAATAGTAATTAAATTTCAACATGATTTTTGGAGGGGACATTCAAACCACAGCAATGGTAAAGATGTAAGACTAGGAACTGGCTTCCTCACAAACCACCTATCTGGATACTGCTAGATAGAGCCTGTTCAAGTACAGCTCAGAAGTCTTCTAGGAGGCCTTTCCTAATTTTCCCACTAGAAGTGACCTTTCCTTTATGGTTCCACTGATTATGCACTCTTTTCTTTTTTTTAAATTTAAGTTCCAAGATACATGTGCAGGATATACAGGTTACATAGGTAAACGTGTGTTAAGGTGGTTTGCTGTACCTATTAAGCCCCGCATGCATTAACGATTTGATAGTGGGTAGAGGGATCCATATTTGTATCACGGACCCTCAAATAATTCTAAAGCAGTTGTTTCCCACTCTGCTCCTCCACCACTACCACCACCGCCACCACCACTTTGAGAAACACTGTAGAGATGAGCTAAAACCACCTTGTGTAGTTTCCACTATTATTCTTTCTGATATCCTGTTTCTCTCCCTATGGCACTAATTGCTATAAATATTATTTATGTATCTATTTGTTTACTAACTACTGCTTCACTCCATAGAGTTTGTAAGCACCGTTAAGTCAGAGACATACAGCAATTGCTCAATAAACATTGGTTAAACATTGAAAAATAAACCTGGAATTGAACCTTGGAGTCCTGAATACCCTGCTAAGCATTCAAACCTTATTCTATAGGCAAACCACTTAATCTCTCTGTGCCTGTTATTTCCTCTGTAAAATATGGATAATATCTTTTCTATGGGATTTTATAGATTGATTGAAATAAACACGTAAATATGCAAACTTCTTAGACCTACTCCTGGTTCATACCAAGCACACAATAAATTAAGCAGGCTTCTGTGGATTTGGGTTAGAGTTATGGGGGTTTGGACTAAGGCAGAATCTTAGTAAGAGAGAGACAGGGACATCTGGGAGAAAATTAATGGTAGTAAGATCAATAGATGCGGGGCAAAACATATGATAGAAAAATCAAAATAAAAAGCAGAATCAAAATTGATGGTAAAATTTTGAGCCTGGATGACCAGGAGACTGGTGACAGAAATGGGGAGCCCTGGAGGAGATGTAGTTCTGTGGGGAGACTCTGAGTTCAGTCTGGGACCTGCTGGGTTGGATGTTCCAGGGGAAAATGGAGAAGATGTCCATTAAGTAACAAGAAAGCAGAAATGGAGCTTAGGAGAGAGTTTGTGATGGGAAGACTAGTTGGAGAGTCATGCAGAGAGGGCACATGGACTCATAATCCAGCAGGTTCTCAAGGCATAGGTGGGGACGTGGGGGGAGGGGCAAGGACAGACTCATTTACAATCTTTATATTTAGAGGGTGTTGTGAGGGTGTAGGCAGATGGAAGAGGTAGAGGAGGGGCTGACAGGGAGGTAGGGAGCCAACAGAGAGAGTAGATGGGGCATGGTGAATTTTAAGAAGAAGCTGGGCTAATATATGGGCTAAATGCCCCTGAGCAGGTAAGGAGGAGGAGGGTCAAGGAAAGGTCTGGAATTTTGTCTTGAGAGGTGTGGTGAGGAGGCAATCACTTCAGGTGAGGGTGTGGAGAGAATGGCCAGGATGTGAACCATGCTGTCTGTGAACCAAAAGCAAGGGTTCCTAAATGTTACTTGGGCAGCAAGGTCAACCCTGTCCACAGAACTGCAGCTCAAGGGGTAGCCAGGCCAGCACACCTCACTCAGCCTGGAGAACAGCTCTGAGCTGCTGAAGAAAGATAAGTGGGTATGAGTCGAACATTTTTTTCAAGGCTTATAGAACAATCAGATAACAGTCATAATCTTTTGGGGCTAGTGATAAAGCCATGTGTCACTCTGGCCTCTTTTTCAAAACTACTTCTGTAGATGAAAAAGCCTCATTTAGCTGCCTAAAAATAGATTTCCTTTGTGTAAGTGACCAAACGTTACCAAAACTATGAATAACTGAAAAAGTGTTAATAAGTAGAAAACATTCTATAAAATCTCTGCTTTTACTTAGAAAAATAATTCTATTCTTCCGTGGTGGAATCTTGCACTCCAGGGTGAAAAGTTACCCACCTATATCATAGATCAAAATGGAAAATGACATGATTTACACATGGAAGGCTACATAAAAATGAAAAGGAAATCTTTCAAATTTATAAGACTTCTAAATTTTTTTTTTTTTTTTTATAGACAGAGTCTTGCTCTGTCACACAGACTGGAGTGCGTAGTGCGATCTCGGCTCATTGCAACCTCCGCCTCCTGGGTTCAAGCAACTCTCCCACCTTAGCCTCCGGAGTAGCCTGGACTACAGGATGTCTCACCACTACTGGCTCATTTTTGATTATTTGTAGAAACGGGGTCTCACTATGTTGCCAAGGCTGATCTCAGACTCCTGGGCTCCCTGGATCCTCTCACCTTGGCCTTCCACAGTGCTGGGATTACAGGCGCGAGCCACCACGCCTGGCCAAGATTTCTTAACTCTAACAAGTTCCGAATTATTTCACAAATACCTAAGTAATTAACTGACACTGCTTGTGGACACTAAGTCCTGCCAGCGCTAGCCTAAAAGTATATTCCTGACACGGCCCCTGGAAGGCGCCCGGCTGGGCCAGCAGAGCTGGGCTGGACCTCAGGCTGCCTTCCTGTGCAGCGAGGCCTGGCCCAGGGCACCACCCACAGTCACCTACGTGGCAGCCTCACCACCCATCGCCGGCTCCAAGCCACCCATGTCTCCCACCTGGACCACAACCACGATTGTTTATTTCTGTCTCCAGCTGCGGTTCCTATCGCTGCCCCCGACAGTGTGTTCTCCACACACTTACCAGAGGGATCTTTCTGAAAATGTTATGAAAGCGTAGGATCCAACCTTCTCCCACCATGGCCCGCGAGGGCCTTCGGGCCTGGCCGCTTTCTCCCTCTCTGACTTCCTCCTCTTCCCTCTGCTTCCTTGGGCTCCTCTGTCACTGCGACACGCCCTGCCGATTCTGGCTGGGCCATGACGCTTGCCATCCCCTCGACCAGGACCACACCCCCGCTCCATTCCTGCAGAACTCTGTCTTGCCCTCAGTGGAAACTTCTGGAACCATCGTGGTTATTGTGGCTCCGAGAGGGTGAGGCTGAGTGTGTGGCCTGGGTGGGTCTGGTTAGTAGTCCCCATCAGGAATACCAAGTTGCAAGTGGGAGGCCCCGCCTGAGGATGGGGCCGGGCTGTGACGGACCTCTGCACAGAGGGGAGGGACTTCCTGTGGCGTCCGCCGCGGCTGAGAAGAAAGCAAACAAGGGGCTTGTTGCTTTTCACCAGTCCAGTCCTGCCCTAGATCTCCTTTTGAGCAGAAGGTCACCCTATTGGGGCGGGGGACAGGGAGTGGCACTTCAAGACCTCCCTCCAACGAGGAAGACAACGAAACCAGGAGGAAGCCACAGTCCTAACATGGAGGTCACCCTCCTTCCGTTCCAAGACTGATAAAGGACCAGGTCCCTGCTGCTTCTGAAGGGGCTGATGCAGCGCTGTGCCAGGCTAACTGTAGCGCAGGAGAAACCCGAGGTTTCTTGGGGCTGGACAGGAATACCCTGAGCTGGAAGCCTGTAGACCTACACTTGAGTGACAGGCTTGATTTTCTGCGCTTTTGGCAAATCTCGGAAGTCTCTTCACCTCTTTGTGCCTCGGTTTCCTTCTCCTAAAAGTGAGATGGTTTAACTAATCGCTGTTTCTTAAAGTTTGCTCCAGGCACCCCTCTCTGTGCTTGTTCAAACCCAGAACTGCTGACACTGAACCTCCAGGGAAGAGACTCAGGACTGGCATTTGACAGAGCTCGGTTGAGAAATCCAGTGATCTCTAGGTTGATTTCCAAGTTCCCTTCTCCAATGTTCTATGGATTTTAAACCTTGAACATACAAAAATATTGAGAGGAAAAAAGGATCGTGGCATAATGGAATCTTATCTACTATTGTTTACATTGTCATGTTACCAAATTCACAAATCTGTCATGATATTGCAGTCACTAAGGAACAATACATACCCACAGCTCTTACAAATGATTAACTAAATGATCAGATTTTTCATTTCCCCACCAAAGCATGAGGAAATTTATCTTAACTTTAGCTGCCTTAAACCTCTCTGAGTGAAAAACATTAAAAATAACTGCAAATTACTCATGACTAATGCCCTTCAATTTGGCCTCAAGCTGAGAAATTCTGTGCAGAAATAAAGTGGTTTATAACCCCACAGGTCCGTTCTGTTATAAACTGCAGGTGGCAAATCAAGTGACTATGAACTATGCTCTGTGTGTGTGTGTGTGTGTGTGTGTGTGTGTGTGTGTGTGTGTGTGTGTAAAGCAATACTCAAGGGTATTTCAATAGGAATTTAACCACCCAGACAAAAGGCAGATGCTAACTGAGAGGACCCAGGAATCTGGGCAATTTCAGACAGTGGCCCGAGGCCAGAGTGGCTGTCATCCCCCTCAAATGCCCACCAGCCAGGGCAGCTACATCTGCCATTTGCAGAAAAGCAATCTAAAGCAAGCACAGAAGAAAGCTGGAAGGAAAATAACTGCAACTCACATCGATGACCTATTTTCTGAATCCGGCTTATGAGAGATTGGATTCTCATTCCTTCCAAAACCAGCAGAATACTTCAAGCCCAGAAAATGGTGTCTTTGATGACTAGAATGTATGACACATCGTTACCAAAGGACTTTCTTTCGACCTAGGTTCCAAGAGGTGTTAGCCTCAGATGACTATTGTGGGAGGAGCTGATAAATCCACCAAATCCTTGGTGACTTTGCTTCACTATTAGGCAAGATTAAGATGATGCTAATTGGTAGTGAGCCTGATCTATTTAGTGTCTTTTACCAGGACACAGAGCAGAATCAAAACCATTCTCATAGATCCCGTTTGCATGTCATTTAACAGTTCCAATTTCATATCCTCCCAACCTTTTAAAGTTCCTTCATTCCAGACTAAATTCCTTCATTCCAAATGCTGCGCAATCAAAACTAATCATCTTTTTGTGAGTCAAATCATGTAGTCGGGGTCACTTTTGTGAACTGCAGATGTACTAGAGGAAACACCATGTTTCTGATCTGAACTACCAAGAAAAAAAAAAAACAGTGATTACTGAACAGCATTCAGCAGCATGCCCTGGGCTATGTGCAGAACAGTAGGTTAAGAGGAAAGGGGGGGCCGGGTATGGTGGCTCATGCCTGTAATCCCAGCACTTTGGTAGGCTGAGGCGGGTGGATCACCTGAGGTCAGGAGTTCGAGACTAGACTGGCTAACACAGAGAAATCCTGTCTCTACTAAAAATACAAAAATTAGCAGGGCATGGTGGCATGTGCCTGTATTCCCAGCTACTAGGGGGGTGCTGATGCAGAAGAATTGTTTGAACCTGTGAGACGGAGGTTGCAGTGAGCCGAGATCACACCACTGCACTCCAACCTGGGCAACAGAGTGAGACTCCGTCTCA
>CAUYLG010078645.1:0-10017 GCA_963573385.1 Cacajao melanocephalus | reverse complement strand
CCTCTAGAAATCACTGGAAGCTGCCAGCAGGTGGCGGTAGACCCTGTCAGCTCTGTTACTGCTGCGCTGACTCAAAGCATCCTCCTATAGACAGAGGTAGCCTGCCCATAGATAAGAGATGTTGCACACTGCAGCCTCCTTGCTGCACACTGCCCACCTCCTCAGTGACGTAATGGTGGTGGACCCCTTGTTGTGCACTGCCCACCTCTTTGCCTCAGTGACCTAACGGGGGTAGGCCCCTTGCTTATCACTCACGTGAATGTCTTGACCCTATCACTATCCTTAAGATGACCTCACTCACTACCCTGCCCCCAACCTGTACCCAATAAATATAGCCGCTTCTGGACATCATTGGCCTCGCCTGTCTCCACTTGTAAGTGGCTTGGTCCCCGGAGCCCAGCTGCACTTTCTTTGTCCTTCTGGGTCTTGTCTCTTTCTCGGATTCAGCGCCTCAACACAGTGATAGGGACACCCCTTGACCCTGTAGGACTTGACCCTGCATTAATGAGAAATCTATATTAAAAAAGTCACTGTGACAAAGCATTATGTGTCACTAGGTGGTGAAAGGAAAATGAAAATTACTAAGCCAAAGAGAAAAATCACGCTGGGAATTGCATCAGACAAACCTGCCTCCCATTTTATTCCTAACCAAGATAGCTATAAGAATGAAAAAAAAAAAAAGCTACATAGAACCCAGGTGCGGTGGCTCACGCCTGTAATCCCACTGCTTTGGGAGGCCAAGGCGGGCGAGTCACCTGAGGTCAGAAATTTGAGACCAGCCTGATCAACATGGAGAAACCTCGTCTCTACTAAGAATACAAAATTAGCTGGTAGCGATAGTACACGCCTGTAATCCCAGCTAATCTAGGGGCTGAGGCAAGAGAATCGCATGAACCCAGGAGATTGTGCTGAGCCTAGATCACATCACTGCAATCCAGCCTGGGCATCAACGGCAAAAATCCATCTCAAAAAAAAGGAAAAGTTAAAAAAAAAAGAAAGCCTTATTCTCCCCTCACAAACTCAGGGGCTCATGATCTCCACCCTAAAATAGTTCTGTTGAATTTTAGCCTGGGAATGTAAACCGATGGCTTATCTTCACAGGTGTGGGACAGAATCCATTCCTCTGCACACCTGAGACAAATGCCTATCTGATTGCGTCCCCTGCCCTACTGTTCATGTAAAATGCAGGATCACCCAGCCACTCTAACGCATACGTGAGTATTCCTCTGCCCACTGTCAATGTAAGTTGTGTATTCAGTGAAAGGCTGATCAAAGACTCAAAGAATGTGATTGCTTGTTTTCTACCTGTGATCCGGAAGCCCCCCAACTCCAGTGTTCCACCTTTCCAGATCTAAACAGTTTATATCTTACATGTATTGATTAATCTCTCATGTCTTCCTAAAATGTGTAAAACCAAACTGGAGCCTCAAAACCTTGGGCACATGTCATCAGGACCTTCTGAGGCTCTGTCATGGGTGCATTTTTAACCTTCACAAAATAGATTTCTAAACTGATTGAGACCTATTACATACTTTTGGTTCACAAGCCTATGAACACAGAAGAAATCAAGGTACAATAAGAAGAAAACTGGGTGTAATGCAAAGCACTAAATCAGCTCCAAAATCTGAACTCCTTCATGTTAATTCAACATAAGGAGATGCTCTTCAACTTTGTGTGATTAGATTCTATTTGTGAAAGATATATTTCTAATATTCAATTTTTAAAAACCTCATTGTATGTAATTTTAGCCAATTTAAAACTGCAAATATCAAATGATTAATTGTATACATGCAAAAAACTTCCTAATATTTCACTTAGTATTGCTATTGCTATGTTCTCGGGGCAGAAGCTGAGTCTGTCAGACACATTACAGGAGAGTGGTGTCTTCCGTAATGGTGCTTAGGATTCTGTGGTGCATAAGTGGATAAACTGTTAAGCAGGAACCCAGGAGAGCTAGGATGACAAAATTGAAGTCTGTGAAAACTAGCAAGATGGATTCCTTACTGCTCAGCCACGAGTCACGGCCTTAAGATGTTTAAGGTTAAAGAAAGCAGCTTAATACACCTGCAAGGACAAACTCCTACAGAAACACAGTGTCGAGATAACCCAACATCCCATGAGACTGTATGCTTTATAGATAGCAGGCTGGTCTGAAACTCCTGACCTCAGGTGTTACGCCTTACTCTGCCTTCCAAACTGCTGGGATTAGAGGCATGAGCCTCCACACCAGGCCAATAATAGCTTTAAATCAACCAAATACTACGTTTTGTAACATTGTCAGCTACCGGCAGGAGTAGATACACCTTAGCTTTTTCATACACCCCTATGTAAAAGAAACTTGAAGAGGAGGCATTCCTCCTGCTTTCTGAGGACGCCCTACTGTGTAACTGGCAGCTTTCGGTAAACTCTCTCCACTTCACTCGGACACTCGCCTTGAATTGGTTACTGCACGTGATCCAAGAACTCTAACATGGGGTGCGGACTGTGACTCCATCTCAGGCAATAAAACGACCGAACGTTATACAAAAACAGTTTATCTAATTATCATAAAAGTAAGAATGTTGTCCTCATTCCTACACCGAGCAGAGATCGACACGGTGGAGTCGCCGCTCATGAGAACCAAGGGGCTGACAGCTGGGAAACCTGGGTGGATGAAGGGTGAGGCGCTCAGCAGCCGCCAACTGGGATTATTGAAAAGGGCAACAGGGTCTTGAAAGGTGGAGGACACGGTCTAAAACCATAGAGAAAATGCAGAGCCACCGGGCCTTCGAGTTTCCCATGGCGAAGTTGGGACTCCCTGGCAACTGCACAAACTCGCGTGGAGATTTCAACTTCACGAAGCACCCAGATTTTTGCTGTGGCTGGACTCAGGACTGGTGTGCTGCGGAAGGCAGGTTTGATGCACAAAGACAAAAATCTGGGCTTACCTGTGTCAGCCCCAGGCGCTGCCTGCAGAATAGCCTTGGGGGCCCTGGACCGTGTCTGAGCGGGTTCTGAGCGGCGGACGGGGATCCGACCAAAAGGGAAAGTGTCGCTGAGGGGGCGGGACTTACGCAGGTGTTGGGGCGGGGCGAGAGGATGAAGGCCGCTGTTGGGGAGGGGACCCGGCTAGAGGTAGGGGCGTGGCCTGGAATGTGAGTGGGGCGTGGCAAGAGGAAGAAGGCTGTCTGAGAAACCAGATCGAACAGCGGAAGTGGTGTGGCCTAAGGTGTATTGTCCTCCTGGGGCGGGGTAGGGAAGGGGTGTGGGTAAGAAGGGCGGAGCCTGGAGGGGGCGGGTCCAAACTCGTTCCTCAGCGGGGTCCCGGCTGTCGCCTGCTGTCATCCTCTCACCCGCCAGGACTGGATCCTCCAGGTTCTTTTTTTTTTTTTTTTTTTTTTTTAAATAAAGATGGGGTTTCACCATTATGGCCAGGCTGGTCTTGAACTCCTGACCTCAGGTGATCCACCCGCCTCGGCCTCCCAAAGTGCTAGGATTACAGGCGTGAGCCACCGCGCCCGGCCCCTCCGGGTTCTGATTGGTGGATTGTTTCTGATTTCCATGATATTACCCCTAATATCACAGGGATGCTTCTTGTCTGATTTAACATTTCAAACAATCGAATGTAAAACGACATATTGTAGTAGGCCACCCCTACTGAATGCTGAATCGTTTTTCATTTTAAGTTGAAATTGTTTTTAATGCAAAGTGCCTTTTGTGAGCAGGTAGAGTCGCGCGTCCTGCAAGCGCAGTGAGCTCCCCTTCATCTGGGGCAGGCCGAAGAGAGGGCAGAAGACTCAGTAAAGGAGTGCAGTAGGGCGCTGGTTGCTGCTGGGACTGACAATTAGAATAGCTTATTAATCTAAGCAAGGTCCTGGGTTGTTTGAGTGGATAATGGAAACTAAAAGGTGACATGCAAAACTGCCCATTACGCACAAAAGGTGAAGGACAATTTCATTTTTAATGGAAATCACAGCAGGGCCCAGAGCGGTGGCTCACACTTGTAATCCCAGCACTTTGAGAGGACAAGGAGGGAGGATCGCTTGAGCCCAAGAGTTCTGGATCAGCCTGGGCAACATAGTGAGACCTCGTCTGTACTAAAAATTACAAAGAACCTGCCAGGTCAGAGCTGCTGGAGCGCTGAGGTGGGAGGATCACTTAAGCCAGGGAGTTAGTTGGAGGCTGTAGTGAGGCCTGATCTCACCACCACACTGCAACCTGGATGACAGATAAATGAGCAAATAAATGAGAGATGTAATTCCTTCTTTGAAACTAAAGGAAGAGATTTTCTTTCCTTTCGTCTCTTTTCTTAGGACCCTTATTTAGAAAATTTATAAATGCATTTTCTCTGTCTTCTGAGGTGGTAGTTTTTGTTTCTTTTGTCTGTTTTTTGAGACGGAGTTTTGCTCTTGTTGCTCAGGCTGGCGTGCGATGGCGCGATCTCGTTTCACTACAACTTCAGTCTCCCCTGTTGAAGAGATTCTCCTGCCTCAGCCTGTCCAGTAGCCAAGATTATAGGCATGCGCCACAACGCCCAACTAATTTTACATTTTTAGTAGAGACTGGGTTTCTCTCTTTGAAAGGCAAACCACAAGGCTGATAGTACCTGTATCTCAGTAGGAAATTTAACAATTCGATCATCAAATAATTCCCATATGAAGCTTTGGACCTCTAAATAATTCTGAGCCTTGAGAATAATGTGCTTATGCAACCTGAGTGCAATGGTATGCAGGCGCAACTTCTAAGAGTTTTCTTGGCCCAGCGCAGTGACTCCCGCCTGTAATCCTAGCACTTTGGTGAGATTAGTGGTAACAGCAGAAATAAAGGTTAAATTTGCAAGATTGGCATTTTTGGGGTTGATAGTAAAGATACTTTTGAGGAATGAGAGTAACACACTTATATGCTATTGTAGAAAAACAAAGGGGGATTATTAGACAATAAAATTAAGGAGTCGTTAAACTTAATTTGTTTTAAACTTTTAGTTAAAGGGTAAGATGTCCATTTATTGACCTTTTCTTTAAAAAGTATTATTGAATGACAAAGGCAGGTTAGCATGTTAGCATGTAATAACATTGAAAATGGGGAGTTAGAACATGACTTTAATAAAGATATTTTTGAGCTGATTTTACTTGGCAAAGGACAAGATATATTAGCTACCTTAATATTTATGTTTGTTTTACTTTATTTATTTATTATTGTTATTATTATTATTATTATTTTGAGAACGAATTTCCCCCTTTTTGCCCATGCTGTAGTGCAATATCGCAATCTCGGCTCACCACAACCTTCACCTCCCAGGTTCAAGCAATTCTCCTGCCTCAGCCTCCCTAGTAGCTGAGATTAGAGGCACGTGCCACCATGCAAATGTAATTTTTGTATTTTTAGTAGAGACGGGGTTTCTCCATTTTGGTCAGGCTGATCTCGAACTCCCAACCTCACGTGATCCATCTGCCTCAGCCTCCCAAAGTGCTGGGATTACAGGTCTCAGCCACCACACCTGGCTGTTTTACTTTTTTAGAGATTTTTTTTTTAATTACCACCAAATACATAAGAAACTGTTTTTTTAAATGCAATTTGCAGGGGCTTTTACGGGAGCAAGCCGGATAGTTGCTTGATTTACTTTTTTTAGTTATTGTTAAGTAATGTTAGATGCTTTTTGAGTCATTACTCCTACTACCGGTTGATTTTTTAATGATAGTTTTTGTTTTTAAGGAGATTGTCTCATATTTTTTCTTTTATGTTTATTAGGATATACTTTAAGAGTGTGATGAGCTTATTTATCAGATATCTAACTGGTGGAGTTATAGGGAATCTTAGTTTTATGTCGTGTGTATTAATGTTGCAATGCATATGTAAATTGAGCACTAAGTAATGCATATGTAAATTGAGCACTTAGTAAATTGAGCACTAAGTAAGATTTATTATTAATTTTTAGAATTTGTGGAAGGCTTAAAGTTATAATATATTTAAATAGGCCTGATGCAGTGGCTCACGCCTGTAATCCCAGCACTTTGGGAGGCAGAGGTGGGTGGATCACAGCCTCACCAACATGGAGAAACCCTGTCTCTCTCTCTCTTTTTTTTTTTTGGAAACATTGTCTCTACTAAAAAAATTACCGGATGTGGTGGCAGATGCCTGTAATCCCAGCTACTTGAGAGGCTGAGGCAGGAGAATTCCTTGAACCCAGCAGACCGAGGTTGTTGTGAGCTGAGATCATGTCATTGCTCTCCAGCCTGAGCAACAAGAGTGAAACTTCGTCTAAAAGAAAAAAACAATAAACAATTTAAATAAAGGAGCAATTGCATTTTTGGTTTTAGTGTGGGGAGTAGCATGTATTAAGTGTCCACGGTATCATGGAGATAGATAGAGGAAAGGTGGATACTGAGTAACATTAGTTTGCCAGAGAGCATTAGGTACTAAACTTTGTCGGTTGGCACCAAGGCCTAAGGAAAAAGGAGAGGGAGAATGCTGTGGGCTATGAGGACGAGTTTTAATAAGTATGTGAGCTTCAGCATGTGAGCATTTTTATTAAAAAGCATGATTAGCTTGAGCTTGTAAAAAAGCAGAAAAGTTTACAAACCACATGGATGGTTACACTAGAACGTTGGTTTGAGCGTTTTTATTATTTATTTATTTATTCCTTTTTTTTTTTTTTTTTTTTTAAAGATGGGGTTTCACCATGATGGCCAGGCTGGTCTTGAACTCCTGACCTCAGGTGATCCACCCACCTTGGCCTCCCAAAGTGCTGGGATTACAGGCGTGATCCACTGCGCCCAGCCTGTTTATTTTTTGATAAGGGATCAGGTAGCCCAGAATAAGAGCAAATATGGATGATATAAAAATGGCGATGACACGCATAGAGGAGCTTTTGTGCTGCAGGAACACAGCTAATAAAGATTTGTTAGTAATGTCTTTTACATGTGCAAGATTTTTTTTTTTTCCTTTGAGACAGGGTCTCCCTCTGTCACCTGGCTGGAGTGCACGGTGCAATCTCAGTTCACTGCAACCTGCAGCTCCCTGGTTCAAGAAATTCTGCCTCAGCCTTTGAAGTCGTTGGGGCTACAGGCGTGTGCCACCACGTCCAGATAATTTTTGTAATTTTAGTAGAGATGGGTTTTCACCATGTTGGGCAGGATGCTCTCGATCTCTTGACCTTGTGATCCGCCCGCCTCAGGCTCCCAAAGTGCAAGGATTACAGGCATGAGCCACCGCACCTGGCCAACATGTGCAAGATTTAACTGAGTAATACTATATACTGCATAAGCAAAATTACTGACTATATTTATGTTTTGTGAGGAAACGTTTGTAAGGCAGTTGTTAGGGCACTTAACTTTGCTTGTTGCATAGTTTTAAAATGGTTTTGGATTTTGTGTTGCTAATTTTGCATGGCATTTTGGCACACTGTAGCTGTTTTTGTTCTTGTAGTTTTGAACCATTTGTAAAGACAGTAGCCACATGAAGCAAGGGCTTATAGATAACAATAGACACAAACTTAGGCACAGTTTGTAAAAAGTTTAGAACCTTAGAGGCTGGTAAATGAAAGCTGATATTACTAATAAAGTTAGCTATGGCTATTTGCTAATTAAAATTACACACTAAGAGGGTATGAAATTGTATTTTGCTTAATGGTAGGAAAAGAGCAGCAAGATTATTTTTGATAATTAGATGCAACGCTGGTATCCCTTTATGAGAAGAGAATCTATTAAATTTGTGGCTTTTTGTATATGTTTGGAGGGATTATAGACAGGTACATAACATATAAAATACAGAAATGGCCAAAGATAAGGCCGGGAGCGATGTCTCACCCCTGTAATCCCAGCATTTTGGGAGGCCGAGGCAGATGGATCACAAGATCAGGAGTTCAAGACATGCCTGGCCAACATGGTGAAACCCTGTCTCTACTAAAAATACAAAAATTAGAGGCTGGGCGTGGTGGCTTACGCCTGTAATCCAAGCACTTTGGAGGCCAAGGCAGGCATATCATCTGAGGTCGGGAGTTCAAGACCAGCCTAAGCAACTTGGTGAAACCCCGTCTTTTAAAAAAAAAAAAAATTAGTGGGCACGGTGTCATGTGCCTGTAATTCCAGGTAGTCAGGAGGCTGAGGCAGGAGAATTGCTTGAACAGGGACCCGGGAGTTGGAAGTTGCAGTGAGCTGAGATTGCGCCACTGCCTTCAGCCTGGGCTAAAGAGAGGAACTCCAACTCAAAAAAATAAAACTTAAAAATAAAAAAATGAGTGCTCGCTTCGGCAGCACATATACTAAAATTGGAACGATACAGAGAAGATTAGCATGGCCCCTGCACAAGGATGACATGCAAATTCGTGAAGTGTTCCATATTTTTATTTAAAAAAATAAAATAATGAAAAATGAAAAAAAAAATAAAGAAATAACCAAATAAAAGGCCTATTTGTTAAACTAAGGAAGGGAAGGGATGAATATTTTAAGTCTTTTTTTCCAGATTTTTGCCCCTTGAAAGTTATCAGCAGGTGACTCCTAGTTTCTAGGATAATAAACCTGCATTAAGTTAGCTTAAGTGTAGGCCAGGCGTGGTGGTTCACGCCTGTAATCCAAGCACTTTGGAGGCCAAAGTGGGCGGATCACCTGAGGTCAGGAGTTCAAGACCAGCCTGACCAACATGGTGAAACCTCGTCTTTTAAAAAAAAAAAAAGTTAGCTTAAGTGTGTAAAAAGAAGAGAAAAAAACCCAATACTGTTTTTAAAATGTTTTTGTTCGGGCCATTTTTTTGCATTAGCCTTTAGCTGGAATGTTTTAGAAGTGAGCTCGGGAAGGCAGGGCTGTGGCCAGTTTTTTCCCTTTGCTGTGGGCTTTTGAGGCAGCCTCTTTTTAATATCCTGCCACCTGCTGCTGCTCTCATCCTTAGAGGAAAGAAGGAAGATGACAGGTGGCAGCGAGAGGCTAGAGAATGACCAGGTGGTAAAGTGCGTGTAGCAGTGCGGGGTCGGGAGGCAAGAGGGTAACAGGCTAGGGGAAGGCTGTTTTAATTGTAGACCACTTATGCTTGGAGCCAACTCTGTTAGGTAAGGTACTGAAAATATACTCGGCTTTTTATTATTCTAATTATCCCCAAGCAGAGAGGCTTAGGGTGTAGCAGGAGCATCCACGGGAAATGGATCTCTGGGACACCGAATACGGGAGGAAGGAGTTTAATTTGGCCGGGAGCAAGGTGGCATAGTTGCCTAACAGCCAAGCTCCCCTAACAAAGGAATGTTCCATCTTTATATAGGCTTATACTTTAGATGTTACATGTGGAAGAATCTTAGGTTTATAGCTTAACATATGAAAAGGGTCTCAGTTTACAGTCTTAGGAATTACATATGAAAAGGGTTTCAGTTTACAGTCTTAGGAATTACATATGAAAAGGGCTTCAGTTTACAGTCTTAGGAATGAAAAGCGGAAGTTTATAGTCTTATGAATGAAAAGGGGAAGTTGATCTGAGATGCCTGGGTCTCCCTCTTCAAGGGGAAGAGCAGACATGCAGCATAGGGTTTGTTTTGAAGTGTTTGAGCCACAGCGTTTTTAAACATTTTATGAAAAAGCTAAACAAACATTTTTTAGTGCTGAGTTTATTTTGAAGATGATGGCAGCTGGCAGAGCTTGTGTACCTTAGCTTACTGAGCATTTAACACATGGCTATGGGACAGCGCCCCTAATTAGTGGGCTTTTCCCAGAACTTTGCACTTTAGGCTGCTTTGCACCTCCTTGCCCACCTTAGGCTAATAAGGTTGGGGTGCAGGTGGACTGTTTTTAGCCCTTTTCCTAGGGGGCTAGGGAAGACAAGGAATTGCTTATTAACTGAGACATGCGAGGAGTAACAGGGAAGGGCAGGAGTAGGAAGAGCAGCGGCACAGAAGCAGCGGGCCACTTTCTGGGCACAGTTCCTCAGGCACGTGACCATGGTGAGGAGGATTCTTAGGACCAGGCTGGAGCTGCCCGCAGCCACCCAGGGACTCGGTGTGCACCTTTTGGCCTCCCCTCCGTCACCACAAACCCAAAAAGGGGCAACCTGCCCAGACTG